>SJYC01030263.1:0-11323 GCA_006408675.1 Madoqua kirkii | reverse complement strand
AATGCTCTAACTACCACACAGTTGTACTCATCTCACACGCTAGTAAAGCTCAAAATTCTCCAAGTCAGGTTTCAACAGTACATGAACTGTGAACTTCCTGATGTTCAAGCTGGTTTTAGAGAAGGCAAAAGAACCAGAGATCAAATTGCCAGCATCCACTCAATCATCGAAAAAGCAAGAGAGTTCCAGAATAACATCTGTTTCTTCTTTATTGACTATGCCAAAGCCTTTGACTGGGTAGATTACCACAAACTGTGGAAAATTCTGAAAGAGATGGGAATACCAGACCACCTGACCTGCCTCTTGAGAAATCTGTATGCAGGTCAGGAAGTAACAGTTGGAACTGGACATTGAACAACTGACTGGTTCCAAATCAGGAAAGGAGTCAGTCAAAGCTGTATATTGTTACCCTGCTTGTTTAGCTTATATGCAGAATAAATCATGAGGAACACTGGGCTGAATGAAGCGTAAGCTGGAATCAGGATTGCTGGAAAAACTATTAATAACCTCAGATATGCAGATGACACCACCCTTATGGCAGAAAGCAAAGAAGAACTAAAAAGCCTGTTGATGAAAGTGAAAGAGGAGAGTGAAAAAGTTGGCCTAAAACTCAACATTTAGAAAAGTAAGATCATACCATCTGGTCCCGTCACTTCATGGCAAATAGATGGGGAAACAGTGACAGACTTTATATTTTCGGCTCCAGAATCACTGCAGATTGTGACTGCAGCCATGAAATGAAAACACACTTACTCCTTGGAAGGAAAATAATGAGCAACCTAGGCAGCATATTAAAAAGCAGGGATATTACTTTGCTGACAAAGGTCCATCTAGTCAAGGCTATGGTTTTTCCAGTGGTCCTATATGGATGTGAGAGCTGGGTTATAAAGAAAGCTTAGCACCAAGGAATTGATGCTTTTGAACTGTGGTGTTGGAGAAGACTCTTGAGAGTCCCTTGGACTGCAAGGAGATCCAACCAGTCCATCCTAAAGGAAATAAGTCCTGAATATTCATTGGAAAGACTGATTTTGAAGGTGAAACTCCAATACATTGGCCACCTCATGCAAATAACTGACTCAGTTGAAAAGAACCTGATGCTGTGAAAGATTGAAGGCAGGAGGAGAAGGGGACTACAGAGGATGAGATTGTTGGATGGCATCACCGAATCAATGGACATGAGTTTGAGTAAACTCTGGGAGTTGGTGATGGACAGGGAGGCCTGGCATGCTTCAGTCTCTGGGGTCGCAAAGATTTGGACATGACTGAGTGAACGAACTGAACTGGACTGAACCAGCAGCAAGGAGAGTAATAAAATTCTATACCAGACAAGCCAGGTAGGACTTTTATCTCCCTTCAGATTGGTTGAAGAAACTAAAATACACCTACTTTACTAATAAATTTAAGTTATGTTCTGGGATGGAGAAGGCAATGACACCCCACTCCAGTACTCTTGCCTGGAAAATCCCATGGATGGAGGAGCCTGGTAGGCTGCAGTCCATGGGGTTGCGGAGAGTTGGACATGGCTGAGTGACTTCACTTTTGCTTTTCATTTTCATGCATTGGAGAAGAAAATGGCAGTATTCTTGCCTAGAGAATCCCAGGGATGGGGGAGCCTGGTGGGCTGCCGTCTATGGGGTCACACAGAGTCAGACATGACTGAAGCGACTTAGCAGCAGCAGCAGCAACATGTTCTGGGAGCTCCTTGATTAAATTTTCTTTGTAGACTTAACCCTTACTGTGCAAGTAATCATTTCTCATTTTTTATAGGAAACATGGCTCTGTCAAAATATGAGGATCAACTAATATTTTTAAGTCACACTAAGTACTGTGTGGTAGTTTGAACATTCTTTGACATTACCCTTCTTGGCTATATTTTGTTACTCTGCTTATTTAACTTATATGGAAAGTACATCATGCGAAATGCCAGGCTGGATAATCACAAGCTGGAATCAAGATTGTTAAAGAGAAATACCAGCAACCTCAGATATGCAGATGATACCACTCTAATGGCACAAAGTGAAGAGAAAGAGCTCTCGATGAAGGTGAAAGAGGAGAGTGAAAAAGCTAGCTTCAAACTTAACTTCCAAAAAGTGAAGATAATGGCATCTGATCCCATCACTTCATGGCAAATAAAAGGGGGAAATAGTGGAAGCGTGACTGATTCTATTTTCTTCAGTTGCAAAATCACTGCAGATGGTGACTGCAGCCATGAAATTAAAATATGCTTGCTCCTTGGAAGAAAAGCTATGACAAACCTAGACAGTGTGTTAAAAAACAGAGAAGTCACTTTACTGACAATGGCGCATGTAGTCAAAGCTATGGTTTTTCCAGTATATATAGATGTGAGAGGTGGACCATAAAGAAGGGTGAGCACTGAAGATTTTATGCTTTCAAATTGCAGTGCTGGAGAAGACTCTGAGAGTCCCTTGGACTGCAAGGAGATCCTAAAGGAAGTCAACCATGAATATTCATTGGAAGGAGTGATGCTGAAGCTCCATACTTGGGCCACCTGATTCAAAGAACTGACTCTTTAGAAAAGACCCTGATG
The DNA here is from genome assembly GCA_006408675.1 of Madoqua kirkii. Classification (NCBI taxonomy): domain Eukaryota; kingdom Metazoa; phylum Chordata; class Mammalia; order Artiodactyla; family Bovidae; genus Madoqua; species Madoqua kirkii. The sequence goes on along the minus strand of SJYC01030263.1, from coordinate 8,775 downwards.
CTGGGAAAGAATGAGGGCAGGAGGTGAAGGGGGCAGTCGAGGATGAGATAGTTGGATGGCATCACCGACTCAATGGACATGAATTTGAGCAAACTCAGGAAGATAGTGAAGGTCAGGGAAGCCTGACATGCTGTATTCCAGGAGGTTGCAAGGAGTCAGACACCACTTAGTGACCAAAAACAACAAAAGACTGTCCTTTCAAAGGTATTGTGAAGACAAATTATATACACTGCTTAAAAAGAGTGAAGATTTGTGTTTTTCAAAGTCCTGTAACAAGTTTCTCTCTTCAAATTATGCTTACTTGCTACTTACTGTGTCTACCTGAGGAAAGCTTTCTCAGTTAACCTATTTCAGAGGAGGCAACAGAGCTTTAAGTTTATTTTCAGTCTTTTATTACAAAACTTTCCAACATACATCAAGGTTGAAAGAATATGTCCACCATCCAGATTCTACTGTTGGTTTATTTTGTTGTAGTCTGCCATATCCACCCATTAAGTCATTTCCTTTTTTATGTTCGCTGAAGCAAATTACAGTTTTCACCCACTTTTTGCTAAGTGCTTTAACATTTGTGTCATTAACTAGAGTTCAGTGTTTAAAATTTATATAAAGTAAAATGCACACATTTTAACACCCTTTAGCTGTTTTGACAAATGCACTAGCCTGTTAACTGTTAATATATGACACTAAAATCACACCTGAAAGACTCCTTATACTGTTCCTAGTTAAATCCCAACCCCGCCTACCCCAATGCAGATTTCCACCATAGATTACTTTTGCCTGTTCTAGAATTTCATATACGTGGAACCAGCCTGGCTGCTTTCAGTCGTCGTGAAGTGAAAAGTGTTTTTGATTTTCATTTATGTTCTTACACGTGTCAGTAATTTGTTTAATGTAGAGTAGTATTTCATTTGGAGAAGGCGATGGCACTCCACTCCAGTACTCTTTCCTGGAAAATCCCATGGATGGAGGAGCCCGGTAGGCTGTAGTCCGTGGGGTCATGAAGAATCGGACACGACTGAGCAACTTCCCTTTCACTTTTCACTTTCATGCATTGGAGAAGGAAATGGCAACCCACTCCAGGGTTCTTGCCTGGAGAATCCCAGGGACGGGGAGCCTGGTGGGCTGCTGTCTATCGGGTCGCACAGAGTCAGACACGACTGAAGCGACTCAGCAGCAGCAGCAGTATTGCGTTGTATGAATATAACACAGATTACATTCTCTTCTGTTGGTAAACATTTGGGCTATTTCTAGTTTGGGACTATTATGATAAAACTGCTGTGAACATTCTTTTTTGTGAACATAAATTTTTGTTTCTTTTGGATAAATACCTAGGAGTAGCATTACTGGATCCTATAGCAAGTATATTAAGAAATGCACTATTTTTTCAAAGTGCTTGTGCCTTTTGCATTCTCTCTGGTAGTGGTGTGATTGGATATCTCCACCCTTCCCCATGCTCAGGGTAGGTAACAGAACAGTCATAATACTTCATTCCTTTGAGGACATTTACTCCACTGTGCCCAGAGAACATAGTTGTAGATTAGGAGCAAACTCCACACTCATGTGAGTGGAGTTCCTGAACTGCTCATGCATACCCCGAAAAAAAGTAAATTCTACCAGCAAAGGGATGATAAAGTATTGTCTTGAAAACAGAAAATAAAGGGACCCTTTGACCCATCTCTGCCTGTTGATGTCCCTAAACTTACCTCATTGCTGCTTATAAACAAAATAAGGCCTAGCCAAGAGGAGAGAGTAACTCTTTGGCAGTGTTCTAAACCAAGTTGCTACCAATATCCCTGGGAAGAATTTTATATGTGTGTGTATATCTATATCTCTATATATATATATATACATTTGTTTTAGATTTACTATACAACTCGGGTACCAGTGTTTAATTTCTATTTTATATTCCTGTCATTTTGCATGCTTTTCTTTATTCTTTTAATATGATGAAATGCAGTGATTGATTTTCAAATATTAAACCAACATTGCATTCAAGTTTTAGTGTATTATGTCTTTTATAAGTTACTGGATTCAGTTGCTACTATTTTGTTTTAGGGATTTTTAAATCAATAGATTTACGAAAAAATTAATCTGTAATTTTCTGTCCTTGTAAGTCCTTCAGCTTTGATGTTGAGTTTATTCTGGTGTCATAAGACAAGTTGAGAAGTATTCTCTATAAGAGCATTACAAGATTGATGTTATTTCTTTGTTAATTTAGAAATCACCAGTGAAGTGATACGGCTTGGAGATTTCTGGGAGAAGGTCTTTAATTATGGCTTCATTTTCTTAATAGGTATAGGGTTATTTAGATTTACTTTTTCTTTTTGCGTGAGTTTTAGTAAGTTGGCTTTTCTCTATTTTTTTCTTGTCCATTTAAATTTTCAAATTTGTTGGCTTAAAGTTGTTGATAATAATATCTAGTGTGGTTTGTAATGTTGTTGCTTTTCATTTAGTTTTTGCTTTGCTCTTCAGTTATTCCTTAGATAAAAAGTAGTATTTTATACCCATTGTCTGTGACATAGTTTATACATTAAAAAATATTTTCTGGAGATCATTTCATAGTAGTGTTCAAGAGGTCTTCCGTTTTTTTTCCCAACATTGCACGGAACTTCATAGTGGCTATTCAAGTCACCAGTCCTCTTGTAATAAATGTTTGGTTTCCAGTTTTTATGTTGTAACAAATAGTGCTGGAGGAAATACCTTTGTATGTATGTTTTAAAACAAATTTGCTGGTTATGATCTCACTTACATGTGGAATTTAAAAGACAGAAACCAAGTTTGTAGATAGAACAGACTGTTGGTTGCTAGAAGCAGGGGTTGCAGGGTGGGCAAAATGGATAAAAGGAGTTAAAAGGTACAAATTTCCATTTATAAGATAAATAAGTCGAGATGTAATGTATAGTATGGCAACTATATTTAATGATACTGTATTGCATGTTTGAAAATTGCTGAAAGTAATGAAAAATCAAAGCCCACATCAGAAGAAAAACATTCTATAACTCTGGTGATGCACATTAACTATACTTATTGTGGTGATCATTTCACAGTGTACACAAATATCAAATCATCATGTTGTACACCTAACATGTAATGCTGTATATCAGTTTACCTCAATAAAAAAATCAATTAAAAATTTTTTTGTTAGTGTTATCTTTGGGATGTGTGCTCATAAAGCTGATATGACAGAATGTGAACAATGGTTGAATCTTAGAATACCATTTCCTACTTTTGTGTATGTTTTAAAATTTCATAATAAAAAGTTAAAACATTATATAAGAATTATGTTTGTAGTGAATTATACTTTTATTTTTGTTATGACTTTATAATAAAGATTTTTCTTAAAAATATATTTTGTCTTATATAATTATCTCATAATCCTTACATACTATCTTAAAATATTAGTATGATTTCTTCTGGTCGATGTTTGTTTGGGTTTCAGTCTAGAGATAGCAGCTGCAGAGGAAGCATCCAAGGAGAGCTGCAAAGATGCTGTTTGTGCACACATCCTCGGGCCGTGTGGCTTGCACACCCTTGCTTGGCAGGCCAGGCTGATGTTCAAAATTTGAGATCATCCTTTATTGCTAAAAGGAGCCTCCATGCCTCTAACACTAATATTGTATTGAGTATTAGAGTACAGTTGAGAAGACTGGCACTGCAGAGGGACTGGCTCCAAGATTACACTCTCCGAGAATGGAGGACACCTTGGCTCAGATGGTATAGAATCCGCCTGCAGTGTGGGAGATCCAGGTTTGATCCTTGGGTTGGGAAGATCCTCTGGAGAAGGGAATGGCAACCCACTACAGTATTTTTGCCTGGTGAATTCCAGGGACTGAGGAGCCTGTTAGGCCACAGTCCATGGACCTTAAAGAGTACGATATGACTGAGCAGCTTTCACTTTCTTCTGATGGAAAGAGGAAGCTGTACTATTTTATATCTACACTGCTGTTGGTCAAAAGAGATTCATCGTTGGCCAGTTGGTAAAGACACTTAACAGATGTGGATGCCATGGAGAACACGAATATACTAATGTGGTTTCAGCTTCTCCTTCTAACACAGCCCCACATCAGTACCTGACTGCTTATTCTTACCATCCTATGGTGGGGTGGGGGGTAGTATTTTAGGGACAATGGTAAACATGCTTTGATTGTCCATGAATGAATTATCTATAAACAGGCTGTTGCTTATTGTCAGGCGCTTCTGCTGACGCACAGACCACTCTACTACTCGTGAGACCCAGCCTGGTGACGTGTTAGATCTACATTCCCACCTCCTGGAGAGAGCAAGCATAACGAAGGATTCTTTTGTTGGTGGCTTCTTGTCGTCTTTACCAGAAGCACAAGCTGTTGATGTGTCTGGTTACATTCCAATGAATGTTATTTCTGTCAATGATGGACAGATCTTCTTGCAAACAGAATTGTTCTACAAAGATATCTGTCCTGCCATTAACATAGATTGTTGTGTGTCCTATGTCAGATCTGCCCACACCAGGTTTGTGAAGTAGGTGCAGGCACCCTGTCAAAATTGGCCCCTTGTGTTGAGGTTGCTGCGTTTGCCCAGGTCAGTTCTGAACTTTATGTTTCTACTCAGCCGCTTTTGAGTTGTGGTGTTTGTGTTGCTAAAGCAGGAACAGTACTCTATGGCTTCTGAAGAACCCAGGGCTCTTGTGCTGGGGTAAGTGACTGTCTTGATGGCTGAAGCTTGTCTTATTTCTGTCCTGTAGAAAGTGAGTCAGTAGTCCTGTTTGTTGTCTAGAAGTGAGATCTAAAGAATTGATTGTTCTGTTTCAGATTTTTGCCTAGCCATAAGCGGTATTACAGGCTTCATACTGTTTATCACCTGGAGAACCACATAGTGTCACATTCTCTCACTTTTTTAGTAATGCTTAATTCAGGGGGTTACTTAATCAATTCAGGTGCTTAATCCAGCCTGATTCCTTCCCTGTGAAGTTTCCTAGCAGATTTTAACTAATGATTTTAATATTTGTTGATGATCATTGTCTGATTCATTTTGAAATAGGGGTTATAAGATGGTGGTTTCTAGATTGATCATTATTTCTACATTTATTAGCTAGAATTATTATGTATAGAGGAAATTTTACTATGTCCTTTAGAATTATTTGATTACCCTGGAATACTGTTCAAACCAGAAAGACAGAAAGATCTTCAGTTATTTCCTTAAAATTATCCAATTTTAGAGTAGTGTGTTGGTTGCTTAGCAACCTCCATCATGTCCAAAAAAAAAATCTCTTTTTCCTTTTTTGAGTATCACTATGAACTCATGACTGTACACATTCAATACATTTTTGTCAGTTATAATTGTTTGATATTCATATTTTCTGTTTTGGTCAAAGGGGAACATTTTGATGTTTTCTGTATTCACTTAATTTGTCAATATTAACTTTTGATAGCTTCTTTCCTTTCTATCACAATGTGATATCCCACATGCAGTTGGTACATTTCCTGGAACTGACTTTGTTAAAAAAAAAAAAACAAACAACACCTGAGTTCTTTTGGTGTGGAATGGTGTTTGGGGACCACAAAATGGCTTATTTCTACTTGATTATCACCACTTTCAGTGGGCAGAGCTAGAAAATAAACTTAAAAAAATAAAAAGGTTACAAGTTCATACCAATACTTAGAACCACAATGTAAAACTATAAGATTTTTTTTAACTGACCTTCTTAAGCTGAACATTGGTCCTTAGCAGTTTTAACATAGTTTCTTAGTTCTATTATGTTAAAAATATATACACATTAATTTCAAAATAATATAGTTGTTACTATTAACAATAAAACTACAAACAACATTAGGTATTTTAAGATTTGTTTGCCATTTCAGTATTTTTGTCCTAAGAATATATTGTACTAAGGACTGTAATAGGCTCTAAGACTAATCGGAGTAATTCTTTTTTCTGTGTTTGTTGCCAAACTGATATACAATTAGTTTCATTTGTTTCAGTTTGTTTTCAAATTCTAGGCATTGGTTTTTATTTTCTTCTTAAATTTACCTTTCTGTTTTGCTATACCACCTCCTTCTTGAAATACTTCTTTCTTTAAAATTTTTTATTGAAATACCGTTGATGTACAATGTTTTAGATACACAGCAAAGTATGATTCAGTTATACATATGCGTTTGTGTTCAGTTGTGTCTGGCTCATATACGTATGCGTATTCTTTTTTAGATTCTTTTCCATTATAGGTTATTATAAGATATTGAGTATGGTTACTGGTGCTATATTGAATATTGCTGTGTGTGTATATGTAATATGTACTGCTATATTGAAATACTTTTTTACTTGTCTGGGACATTACTTGTTCTTGTGTTTATTTTTATTTTTTTCTGCCTCACCTGGGGCTTTGATTAAGTCTTCTTTCTTAGAGCCTCCTTCTCTTCCTGCTCTCAACTTTGGAGTGTAGCAGGACCTCTCCTCCATTCATATTCATCTCCTAGAGCTTGCCTCTTGTCCCATGGATTTAAATACGACCTATTTTCTAATCACTCTAAAATGTGTATCTCTGCCTGGACTTCTTCCCTGAACTGCTGATCTCGATACACAACTCTTATTCCCTGTCGGCACTTGGATGCCTAATAGGTTATCTAAACTTAGCAAGTCCAAAGATAAACTCTCAGTCTCCACGCAGCTATTCCTCTGAGTCTCCCCTGTTTCAGTAAATGGCAACTGTATCAGGTGCTCAGGCCTAATACGTGAAGTTGTCTCTGATTATTCTGTCGTACATTCCATAACAAATTCACCAATATGTCTTGTCAGCTTCTACCCTTGATATATATTAAAGATCTACCATATCTTACCATTTCCACTCCCATCACCTCCAACTGAGCTGCATGTAAATGCACCTGGATTATTGTAACAGCTCATAACAGACAAAGGGCTGTGTAGTCGAAGCTGTGGTTTTTCCAACAGTCATGTACAGATGTGAGAGTTGGACCATAAAGACGGCTGAGCACCAAAGAATTGATGCTTTTGAACTGTGGTGTTGGAGAAGACTCTTGAGAGTCCCTTGGACAGTGAGGAGACCAAACAAGTCAATCTGAAAGGAAATCAACCCTGAATATTCATCAGAAGGACTGATGCTAAAACTGAAGCTCCAGTAATTTGGCCACCTGATGGGAAAAGCCGACTCATTGGAAAAGATCTTGATTCTACGAAAGATTGAGGGCAGGAGTAGAAGGGGGAGACAAGGGGTGAGATGGTGGGATGGCATCACTGACTCAATTGGCACGAGTTTGGGCAAACTCCAGGAGATAGTAAAGAAGAGGGAAGCATGGTGTGCTACAGTTCATGGGTTCACAAAGTGTCAGACACTACTGAGCAACAGCATAACAGGTCTTCCTGTTTCCATCTGTGCTTCTCCTTCACAAGATAGTCTCCACTTGGCAGTCAGGTGAGCTGTTAAAACTCATTCCTTTGTGAAGAACTCTTCCGTATATTTCTTCAAAATGATCTAGGTTTGGGGAAGGTGCACGGAGGGAGTGATGGCCACATATTGCTGGTTGTTGAAACTTTAAATTCATTATATTGTTCTTTTATATATATAATATACATATATATAACATATAAATGTTTTTTTAATCAGTTCAGTCAGTTCAGTCTCACCCAGCTCCTTGCGACGCCATGGAAAGCAGCATGCCAGGCCTCTCTTCTTATATATATATATAAATATGTAAAACAAATTAAAAAACCCTTTAATGGCTTTATACTTGTCTATAACAGCACTGATGCAGTAGCCACTTGGCACATGCGCGCTTGAGCAATTGAGCACTTGAAATGTGCTGGTTTGAATGTATATGTGCTGCACATATGAAATACCCATCAGATTTCAAAGACTTTTAGTAGGAAAGATAAAATGTAAGAATGTTATTCATATTTTATTGTATTGATTATGTATTAAAATGATATTTTAGATATGGTGGGTCAAATAAAATACATTATTAAAATCAATTTTGTGTGCTTCTTTTTACTTTCTAAAATATGGTTGCTAGAATATTTACATGTGTGTCTCATGTCATCTTTCCATCAACTCCATAGGCCCCATATGATCTGGGCCCTGCTTCCTCTGTGACCTCATATCCTACTTATTTTCCTCTCCCTTATGTATACTATTCCAGTCACACTGATCTCTTTGCTTAGAACAAGCAGAATATGCTTCTGCCCTGGGACAGTACAGTTTGTACTCACTAATCTGTCTGCCTGGAGCGCTGCTTCTCAGTATCCTGTGACACTGTCTTGTTTCCTTCAGAGATGCTTACCTGATCTGTATAGCACCTCTTCCCCTTCATTCTCTATACCCCTTAACCTGCTTTCTTTTTCTTTGTGACATTTATCACTGCTGACTTTTTTTTTGGTTTTGTTCCATTTGTCTTCCTCTATCCCAAGCACCTAGCATAATGCTTATATAACATAGACATTTGGTAACAATTTGTAGCATGGATGTCTATAAACTGTGAAAATAATTATGTTATGTTGAATCTCTGCAGTAAGGCTCAGTTTTCCTAAATAGATAAAGGGTAAAATTTATTAGAGTAAAATAAACTTTATTTATAACTGCATGAAATTCCCTGCATAAGGAAATAGATACCTTATTCAATGATATAAGATGGCTATTTCATTCCCTTCAAAGGAATTAAGGTAAAACATACTAATCAATTTTTATATATTTGTATAATTAGTAAGAAGAGTTTAGAGATACTTAGGAGTTGTTCAAGAAGATAAACAAACTATACAGACCAAGACTTACTTAAGGGTCAGAAATTTTTT
>SJYC01030262.1:0-13424 GCA_006408675.1 Madoqua kirkii | reverse complement strand
TGGAGTGGGCTGCCATGCCCTCCTCTTCCCGTCTTTAAGGGGCACCTAGTGATGCCCGCTCTCCTGGCACCTCTGGGATGTGGCAAAGTCGTGGAGCAGGACACCCCCCAGCCCAGGCCTGCACCTGTCTCTTATACACATCTGAGTTGTTCAAGAAGATAAACAAACTATACAGACCAAGACTTACTTAAGGGTCAGAAATTTTTTTATCCAATAGATAATATCACGTTTCTCAAAGGAATTTCCCAAATTCTTTATTAGTCTGGCATTTTTATTGTATCCTTGATAATACACTAAAATGGGTTATGTCAGAGAGCTTAGAAATTTTTTTGGATACACTGAAATTCTTGTGCTAGCAATTATAACAAAACTTGCTCTGTTTTAAATAACCTTTGAAGGCAACCATTGTTTTTATTTAAAGTTATAACCCTGAAACAGAAAAAGGAACCAAAGAAAGGAAAAATGAGCAAGGTATGTGACAACTTGAATTGTGTAATTTCCACAAGCAAAACTGACCAGCTAGCAATGAAGACCTCTAACTGAGACGCTTGAAGTGTATCTTCAATGAGTTTTTTTGTTCTTGTTTTTGTTTGTTGCCTCAATGGCTTTTGAATGTCATTCTGTACTTGTTTAGCATTACTGTGTGTTGTATGTCAACACTATCGCTACCTGAGGTTACAAAACTGTACTTTCATAGCGGCTATCCTTCACTTGAGTGCTAACTAAATGTCAAGAAAGTTTACAGAGATTGTCTAGTTATTCTCAGGGGAGATGTAATTTTATTACTCTCAGTATTCAAATGAGAGGCTTTCCAAAGAGTTCTGTTTTCAAAGAGTTTACCATCTAGGGTGATGAGAATAATAGCAGATAGACAATAAGGTGCTAACTGCTTCAATAAAGAGTGAAGAAAAAGGGTTGCCTTTGGAGTTGGGAAATGAACAGGGAGGCCTGGCGTGCTGCGATTCTTGGGGTCGCAAAGAGTCGGACACGACTGAGCGACTGAACTGACCTGAACTTGGAGTTGGGAATGAGGAAGGCCTTCCAGGGAGCAGAATGCTTGTTCTGAATTTGAAAGTTGAGGAGTTTGCATGATGAAGAGTGGAGAATATTGCAGCATATGCAGACATTGAAATCTGAAATGATGTGTGCTTAGTGAGAACTTTTCTAGAAGCCTTTGATTTATTCATCGTATACCACGCTCTCTGTATTTCCGTATTTACAGATCTGACTTGGGCAATGACATCATTTGATTGAGCTGTTACCAAGGTCTAGAGTGCTGTCAGGGCTTGTTGGCATTGGCATGTGAGGTTAGAGCTTCGTGTCCTAGACTTGGGTTTTAACTTTGCAGGTATCCTGGGGGCAGGTTCTACACTGAATAGAGAGGCTAAGAAAACAAATTCTTTGCCAGACTGCCTGGGTTTAAATCAGCTCTGCCACTGGATATGTGTTACCAAACATTTTTATGCCCTAGCATCTTCATTTGGCAAATGAGAACAATAATGATAGAACCTACCTCATCATACGATTGTTATGAGGATAAAAGGAGTTAATAGATAAAAAGCTCTGAGAATAATGCCTGGTACATAGGAAGCTCTATATAAGTACTAAGCACTATTAACAGTGTTACTTGAGACTGGTATTTAAACAGCCTTCCTGTCTAATGATGCTGAGTCTAACGGCTCCTTTTTTTTTTTTTTTTGGTAGGTATTAAGATTCCTGAGATACTAACTTTTGAATCAGAAAGTTTTTGGCTAGCAATTCAGGTGTAGAATATTTATCCTAGGCATTGGTAGAGGCCAGTGAGATATCCCTACACCATAAAAAAAAAAAAAAAAAAAAATTCTCTGGGTTACATTTCTCAGAATTATTATCTTAACTCCTGTATTTCTGTCTGCCCAGCCAGATATAGCTAGTGGGTTGAGTCAGAAAGAGATAGAACTTAGAAGGAATCCCTGACGTGCTAGTTGTTAAGTCCAGAACTTTTTAATAAGACACCCAGGGTGACTTACTTGAGGCATTCCTGTCTGCTCTACAACTTCCCCTGGGTAAAATATGGCTGGGGTTTCTTTCCCCAACTTGGAAGAACTATGTAATGATCAAGGAACTACAGATATTGCTCCTTGTCCTTGATAGACTGGAGAAAGGCAAGGCTTTATTACAGAACTCTTGAGCATTCTTTAGAACCCTCAGCTAAGTAGAACTGGCTCAGGACCTCACTTCCGTTCAGTTCAGTTCAGTCGCTCTGTCGTGTCCGACTCTTGCGATCCCATGAACTGCAGCACGCCAGGCCTCTCTGTCCATCACCAACTCCCAGAGTTCACTCAGACTCACGTCCATCGAGTCAGTGATGCCATTCAGCCATCTCATCCTCTGTCATCCCCTCTCCTCCTGCCCCCAATCCCTCCCACCATCAGAGTCTTTTCCAGTGAGTCAACTCTTCGCATGAGCTCACTTGGAGCTCTTCAAAGATGTTTCAACTTTGCTGAATTGATCAGTTCTAACAGTTTTGGGGGTGAATTCTTAGGGTTTGCTATATATATAACATCATGTCACCTACAAATAGAGACAGTTTTACTTCTTTCTTTCGGATGTGGATGCCTTTTATGTTTTTTTGTTCACTAATTGCTCTGGCTAGAACGTCTGATACTATGTTTAAAAGTGTCACAAGTCGGCATCGTTGTTGTTCCTGATCTCAGAGGAAGAACGTTGTTTCTTACCATTGAGTATGATGCTAGCTGTGGGCTTGTCATATATGACCTTTCTTATATTGAGAAACATTCTCTCTGTGCCCAGTTTGTTGACAGTTTTTATTATGAATGGATTTTTAATTTTGTTTGGTGCTTTTCATGGATCGGTCGAGATGATCATACAGTTTTTAACTTTCATTTTATGTGGTGTATCATATTCATCTCCTTTGACTGTTGTTGAAGTAGTGTGCTTCTGGACACATCTTGCCTGTTCTACATATCTGTCTATAATTTTATATATTTGAATGAAACCTTTCACATATATGGATGCCAGGTGCACATAAGTATAATAATACTTGGCAAGGTTAAAGAGGCAGCTAGAGAAGGCCTGAACCTCAGAAAGTTGTGGAGTTGTTGGTTCAGAGAACACATTTCCTTTAGGAGCAAATCAGATGGATAACAACAAAGGAATTTACTCACTATGTATCATTACAATAAATTCACCTGGGAGGCTGAGAGTCGTTGATAAAGTCATGCTCTCATGTTCTGTTTCCAAACTTGAGTCAGTTTTTCAACCCAGAAACCACTGACTGAAGAAATGAACAAGACACCAGTCCTATTCCCAGGAGAAGGACCCTGTGACACACGCTAAGTGCACGTGGTAATGATTCCCCTAGCCCTTCCCCAAAGGGACTTACCTTGAGGTACTTGAGTAATTGCACTGGGGATAAAGGTAAGAATAGCCAAATATTTATTGGACACAGGGCCTGAATTGACATTGATACCTGGGATCCAGAGTACCTCGTATAATGCGGGGATGTGCCAACCAGCTAATAAGTGGAGTCCTGGCCAAGGTTTGGCTCATAGTGGGTCAGCTCAGCAATGTCTTTTGTTTAGCCTCTGAATATTTTATTAGAGAATACTCAGTACTTCTTAAAATCCCTCACATTTTGTCCCCGACCTATAGTATATAAGAATCATTATAATGGAGGAGACAAGAGAGGAAAAAAAAAAAAAAAGCCAAGTAAGTAGGAATTTCCAAAACTGCCTCTATCACTCAGGCAAATAATAAATCAAAAATGATATCTTACCATGGGGTAGTGGTGGAAGGGGTGGTGGTGTTGGAGGAAATATACCTAAAGGCTAATTATTCCTGTCATCTGGGTTGAGAAAGACAACCGTAGACTACAACTGCACTAAGTCACAGGCTCAGCTGCAGTTGAAATACCACCTGTGGTATCCTTTCCATTGCAAACGAACATAGTCTCGACTCCATGGTGGGCAGACATTGGTTGGGTAGATGCATAATTTCCACCCCTGTTAGGAAAGTAAAAGATCAGAAACTGTGTGTATTCACAGGGAAAAGATTATAGTATACTTTGTGATTTTACCTCAGCTGTTTAAACTTTCTTGTCCTTTGTCATCCTATAATTTGAAGAAGATGCCACAGAGAATGTCAGTTTAATACATTATATCAATGATAATGTATTTATTAGACCCTCTGAGCAAGAAGTTGCTAGCACATTGGACACATTGATGAGACACACATGCTCCCTAAGGAGTAGGAGAGATATCCTAGGAGAGATACCCTAAGATTAAGAGGACTTCTCACATCAGTAACATTTTTAGAGTTCCATTGGTCAGAGGGATTCCAGGATGTGGCTTCCAAAGTAAAGGACAAACGGTTGCACCCTGAACTTCCCAAACATGAAGAAGGAAGCATGATGTCTAGTAGGCCTCTTCGGATATTAGAGGCAGTATAGTCCCACTGGAATATATTTAGGTACTTCCACACAATGCCATGAAAGAGTGCCAGCTGTGAGCAGAAAAGGGCTCTGTAGTTATATAGCCTGGCAGGTTCAAAGGTTCTAGAGACTTCAATTGAAGGAAAGCTGGAGTTTATGGCAAGCACCAATAGGAAATCACAACTGAGGCCTTGGGTTCTAGAGTAAGGCCATGCCATCTTCAGTGGAGAATTACATATTGAATGAAAAATGAAAATAGTTCATTTTATGAGCTGATGTATCAGAGACAAAGTACCTGAGCATAGGGCAAAATCTTCATGTGGTTACAACTGCCACTTTTGAGTTGGGATTCTTTCAGACCCATCGAGTCATAACTTGAAGCAGGTGTGCAGTAATCCATGGTAAGATGGGACTGGTCCATCCAGGATGAGCAAGAGCTGGACCTGAGGGCTTGTGGGAATTGCATGAGCAGGCAACACGGACCCCATGCCATCCATCACTGCTGTATCTCTCTCAGGTCACACCTACAGGTGTATGGGCCATCCTTTACGACCAGTTGTAAAGAGGAGGAAAAACCCAGACTTGGTCCATGGACTAGCTGCTTTTGTGGGTGCAAACTGAAAATAGATGGCATTTAAAGTCAAACACAGGGAAAATCTTTCCAATGGGCAGAGATTCAAGTGGTGACCTAGTCTACCCCTGTGTGTGGAAAGAGAAATGGCATGAATTTAGAATATATGTGGACTCTTGGGCAGTGAAAAATGATTTGACTGGCTATTAAGGGGTTTGTGGAGACAAAGATTGGAAGATCAAGTGAAAGGGGTAGAGGAGGCATGTGGCATATGGGAGTGGGCATGAAGTGTGAGCATCTTCATATCACACGTTAATATCACCCCAGTGCTGGCACAGTGGGTTTATGAGCAGAAGTGCTATTGGGCCAGGGATGAAAGCCACGACTGGGCTCAATAATATGGACTTCTGTTCATTTAAGTTGATGTAGTATTTGTGCTTCAGCTTGAAGTTCAACTTGTCAGAAACAGACCAACAGTGAGCTCCTGCTACAGCACCTTGAAGAGACCAAGGTGGCACTTGATGGCAACTTGATTGCGCTAGACACAGTAGCAGATGTATTCCAGGTATGAGTTTGTCTTTCTTGCTCACACCATTGCAGTTTGAGGATTTGATTTATTGGCATGGCATCTTACATACTTTCATGTTACAGTAGGGGACTGACTTTATAGCTGAGGTATAGTAGGGAGCCCATAGTCAGGTCGTCTGTGGTCTTGATTCATACCCAATCACCAAAAGCTTCCCCAGCGATAAGAATATTGGAATGGCCTGTTAAAGACATATGTGCTGTTTCTTCAAGTCCGACTCTTTGGCGACCCTGTGGACTGTAGCCCACCAGGCTCCTCTGTCTATGGGATTCTCCAGGCAAGGACATTGGAGTGGATTGCCATTTCCTCCTCCAGGGGATCCTCCCAACCCAGGGATTGAACCCATGTCTCCTGCATTGGCAGGCAGATTCTTTACTGCTGAACCACCCAGGAAGCCTGTTAAAGGCACAGCTGTAGCATTAGCTTAGCAGTGTGGAGGTGGTATTTTTGAGGATGGGATATCATCTAGGATATAACATATACTTTCAGTTCAAAAGATTTCCATGGTGCTGTGTCTCTGATAAAAGAACACATGGGTGTGGGAACCGATAGGCAGAAGCAGGAGTGGCCCTACTTGCCAGTGTTCCTCTTGGAATTTGTGCTTCCCATCTGAGCAATTCCTGGAGTTATAAGCTGCAGTTATCACTTAGCCCCGAGACCAGCAGACAAGGAGGCACCATCTGGTAGGAGTAATTGACCCTGACGCCTCTTCAATAAAGAACGTGCACCCCTGTTGGTGGGAATACAGGAGTAGACACTGTCAGCTCCTTCAGGAACTCCCAGCTGCAGAACCTCCTTGGTGACTGAACGTTTACTGATTTACCAGTCAGCTTCACCTAGGAACCCTGAAGATTCCTGTGGGGTCAGTTATGTCCAGAGGCACTCCTTAGAAAAACACTTGTATGTTCAACTAGAGTTTACTTCCTATGGGAACCCAACCTGTGACGAGTTGCCTTTAAGGGTCTCAGCTTTTATAGTTTAAATATACTAATACAGAGAAGAGTATGGGATTACTATTAGGGGCAACTAATATGGTCTCTGGGAGCCTCAGAGTTATTGGGGAAAAAAAAATTTAGCCCTTCAAATATGTTTGTTAACAATGAGAACAAACTTTTTGAAATATGAGAGCATTCTGAAAATGGGTATTTGTCCATTGTTACGTGAGTTCACTAGTGAAAACGTCTCTGTAAAAACCCTCATACATAACAAATGGAATTTTCTATCCTGTTTACCAATTTTTATTAACTGTCTACTGGTGTTTTATTTTCCTTATATTGAATTTCTCTAAATTATTGAATTGCCTACTGATCAAAGGCAGTCTTCATGTTTCGAAACGTATCTACAATCCATTGTCACCCCTTTTCTCACTTCTTGATACCAAATTAGGGATTTTTTAAAAACTATTTTCTACAAAGTATTTGTGCTAGGTCTTAGTTGTGGGATTTGGGATCCTTAGTTGCAGCATGTGGGATCTGGTTCCCTGACCAGAGATGGAACCCAGGACCCCTGCATTGGTGTATGGAGTCTCAGCCACCAGATCACCAGGAAAGTCCCCCAAACTAGGGATGAAAGAATTAATTTTGGAAGAAAGTATTTCCAAAGGTAAGAAAAATTATTTCATTTCTTAAGCTAGCCTGGTTTTTTTCCTCATAGCTTCTAATGAGCTACAAATAACTCCTCAGTGCCAGCACCCCAACATGGTCCACCAAGTTCACCTTCAAGTGTCAATGTTTCTGGTGGTAATGATTTCTAGAACTCAAGACACTGAAATACATTTGTTTGTTTTGTGTGAAAATAAGCAATATTATGGAAATCTATTTTAAGAGACAATACGTAAAACCAGTGTACCTAATTTATAATGCTAAATTTTCATATTCTCTAAATTTCACTTGAAATTAGTTTTCACTGATATAAAGCAAACTTACTCTTCATAAAAATTCTTAAGACAATTATGAACACAGTATGTAAAGAGTCAAGTTTATTCCATAATTTTTAAAAAATAGGTATGCAATTCTATAGAAAAATGTAAAATCACCTTTATTGTTAATATTTACATTTGGTTCTGTAAACAAAACTGGCAAACCCCCATTCCCCAAACTAAGAACTTTTATAAATATAAAGAAGTCAAGAATATGATCTTCATTGCTTCTGAAAGGCATTTATTTTAAATCTAAAAGCCAGTAAATGTAGAAGTTGAAGGGGAAGAGAAAAACATTGTTAACAGATTTGAATTTTCCTCTTCCCAAATATCTAAAACATCACATATATTATTCTTTTCAGTATAGCTTGTGAAACCCAAAAATTCTGACTTCTCTTCACTAGTCTGAAATAAATCCAGTAGAGATTGTACTGGTGAGCTACACATTCTGTTTTCTTCTTGTATAGTAAGAAACTCAGTTCTTTTCTTCTCTAACTCCACATTTGGTTCCAGGTTTTCTTTTTTATTTCTTCCTAATGGTATTTTCACTTTCCGACAGATTTTACCAGAAGGCAAACTATCCATACTCTTGATGTCACACGTGTTGGGTTCCTCAGGAGGGCTTTCGGATGTAATTTCTGCCCAAATTGTTAGGTGCTCCTGTATAGAAAAATGTAAAATCACCTTTATTGTTAATATTTACATTTGGTTCTGTAAACAAAACTGGCAAACCCCCATTCCCCAAACTAAGAACTTTTATAAATATAAAGAAGTCAAGAATATGATCTTCATTGCTTCTGAAAGGCATTTATTTTAAATCTAAAAGCCAGTAAATGTAGAAGTTGAAGGGGAAGAGAAAAACATTGTTAACAGATTTGAATTTTCCTCTTCCCAAATATCTAAAACATCACATATATTATTCTTTTCAGTATAGCTTGTGAAACCCAAAAATTCTGACTTCTCTTCACTAGTCTGAAATAAATCCAGTAGAGATTGTACTGGTGAGCTACACATTCTGTTTTCTTCTTGTATAGTAAGAAATTCAGTTCTTTTCTTCTCTAACTCCACATTTGGTTCCAGGTTTTCTTTTTTATTTCTTCCTAATGGTATTTTCACTTTCCGACAGATTTTACCAGAAGGCAAACTATCCATACTCTTGATGTCACACGTGTTGGGTTCCTCAGGAGGGCTTTCGGATGTAATTTCTGCCCAAATTGTTAGGTGCTCCTGCGAACTGTTTATTGCTAAGAGATCAGAATCACGATGAAATACCGAATAAAGGTCCTTTTCTTTCAGATCCTTTGCTGGAAAGAGCACAGTATCTGACTTTTGTCTCCGCTGAAGTGCGCTATCATCTATATTGAAATTAGAAACTTGTATAGATGTCTGTGGCCTACAGGGACAGTGATCTACTCTCACTTCTAAGTCACTTTCATTTAAAATTAATTTGTGTTCAGAAACATCAAGAATGCATTGTTTATTTTTACATGGAGGCAGAGGTGTAAAATTTTGTTTTCTGTTATTTTCAGCTGGATTTAACATGGAACATTTATGAGATGTTTTATCATCAAGTTCTCTCAGTTCACTAGAATGGTGGAGGGTATGTTCTGAAGAAGACACAGACTTTTGTTCAGGTTCCCGAACAGGTTCTTTGTATAGGAAACACTGCTCCCTCATATGTACATTTTCCCTGGAGTCTTTCTGAGAATTATGCAGGAATTCCAGCTCTTTAGTTCCAGACCTTTTCACAACATTTGCAATAATAGGAGAAAGGGATCCAACACTGTATTTTATTCTTCAAAGAAAAAAAAAGAAAAAATTAATTGCTATCAAAACTCTTTATCTTTTAAACCTGTTTATGACTTATTTAATTAAGGAAACATTACAAAAGTAGAGAACTCTTAACCTTTAGCCAAATTTGCTTTAGATGTTTTGAAGTAATGAACTTTACAGATATAGCTAAAAACTATAGCTGAGTGTGCCACTCCTTATCCACATTCTTCCACTTTCTCCCACAGGCAAGCAGTATCTTGAACTTGGTATTTAAAACTGCTGTGACCATATAAATCAAAGAAAGATGATAGTGAAGGGATTTGGGTCTGCTCCTAATTTTTTTTATTATTTTGAAAATTTTCTTAACTTCTATATGTTGATTTATTTATATTTAAATGTAACAATTATATATTATAATGAACCAGAAACCTTGTAACATACTTCTAAACATGACAAATTAGTAGTCCTTAAGTTTCATACACATATTTGACCTGAAACTCCCTTCTTCACGATTGAGTGAAGTCACTCAGTCGTGTCCAACTCTGTGACCCCATGGAGTGTAGCCTACAAGGCTCCTCTGTCCATGGAATTTTCCAGGCAAGAGTACTGGAGTGGGTTGCCATTTCCTTCTCCAGGGGATCTTCCCAGACCAAGGATTGTCTCCTGCATTGCAGGAAGATGCTTTACTGTCTGAGCCACCAGGGAAGCCACTTCATAGAGCATCAATATTCTTGAGATGCTATTTTGTATTGTGTGTGTGCGCTCAGTCACTAAGTCATATCCTACTCTTTGTGACCCCATGGACTGTGGCCTGCCAGGCTCCTCTGTTTATGGGATTTCCTAGGCAAGAATACTGGAGTGGGTTGCCATTTCCTCCTCCAGGGAATCTTCCCAATCCAGGGCTTGAGCCTATGTCTCCTGCACTGGCAGATAGATTCTTTACCACTGAGCCATGTGGTTACAACAGCTCACTAATTATGTTTCATGTTATACATGTTATAGATAGTGAAGAAAAATACAGAATTCCAACTGCTCCTTCAAAACCAGAATGGTTCCTTTTCTACTTATTTTGTTGATACTTTCACTTAAGACTCCTCTTGAACAAATGGAGGATATAAAATATAAAAACACTAGTCCAATACCACTCTCTCCTTTGAAAGTCCAGAGATGTTTAGGTGACTTGACTGTAGAGATAAAAATTGTGCAGGTAATAGGATACTGATTAAGGAATAACCAGTTTATGTATAAGTACTAGTGTAGGATTTTGCTGCAGAATGAGTTTTTAGGAAATTCCACATTCTTACCGTAGCCTATATATGTTTTAATAGTTGAAGATATGCATCCTCCTCAAATATTTTATTAAATCAGTCATGAACAATCATTCTGAATGTTACAGAAATATGATGTTTAGTAGTCTTTATGCCTTTATGATTGGTCTAAAACCAGATATAAGGATTAAATAACCTATTGCATTATTACCAATTCTAGGGTATATCCACATGAAAGCATTTTTAAAAATTTTAGATTTATTGGTATAATCTTAATGAGGTTTAGTCTGTCAATGTACAGTTACTGTATACTGAACAGCACTGTATTCACACTTAACATTTATTAAAGGTGACAACTTTTATCAGCAAGCAGAGCAGAAATATCTAGTAAAAGTATAAAGAAGATTTAACAGAAGTAGAAGAATTTCTTAAAACTCCTTAAGAATAACAAAAAGTTATATTTTTTGAGTCCAAGGAGATGGTCTAGATGAGGGGCCAAATCTATCTAGTGTGCCATCTATTTTTTAAATAAAAGTTCTATTGGGACATAGCCACACCCATTTACTTACTGTCTGTGGCTGCTTCCATTGTACCGAGGCAAAGCTGAGTAGCTGCGATAGCTATCTTCTGGTTCACAAAGCCTAAAACAATTCTTCATATTTTTTGCCAACTCCTCTTTTCGACTATGTTAAGAAGAGAGCCTTAAAAGTAATCTAAGGTAAGCACTTTTGGTGGTGCAAGTAATAAGTTCTTAACCATATTTATATCCTGAAATTATAATCCTTCTAAGAATAGAAAATCTTGGATTTATTTTTAGTTTAATAGTCTGATAGTCTTAAAACAGGTTGATAAATTACCTTTTCTTTTTAGGCGTGTCCCTTTCATATTCCACAAAGTCAAAAACTAACTTAGATACAATGTCATCAACAACTTGATAGTGATTACTCTGTGCAAAGTTTCTGTGTTGCTCACTCAGAAGATGCTAAAACAAAAAGTATATAAAATTATATTTTAAAAGTAGTAGATGCTTTTTTGTTCAGGTTTTCTAGTATCTTCTTGTCCTTAAAATTAAGTTTCTAATAACTACTCCAAAGAAATATCCTCTATCAGAACTTAAAATAAGTACAATAAAAGTTATCTTCTCAGAAACCACTAAAACTACTTTGGTTTTCAGTCTTCCATTTTCCAATGAGAAGAATCAAGTACTACTGAATTTGTGGTTTTAAGGGAACTGAAAATGAGGGAGGTACATCAGAAAATGAAATAAAGCTGAAGAAAAACAGAAATACTGAGCATTTAGAACATGCTAATGAGCGTTTAGAGTATGCTAATATTTTTGGAAAGACTTCTCTTTACTACATTATTTTATCCTTATATAATTACCACCAGGTAGTTAAGTTAGGTAAACCTTATAAAATATTAAATACATGAAATGTTATTTAACATATAATAACCCAAAATAAGAATCTAGATGATAAATTTTTTTAGAAAAGTACAACTAATGCTGGGAATAAAAACAACATTTTTGAGATAAGCAAATAATGATCTTAATTACCCAGTACTTATGACATAGAGTACTGAGATGGTCTTTATCATTTTAAGGGTGGTCAAGAACAAAGTCAACAAGTTCAGTGTATTGAGATAAAACTTAGATGAAATATTTTTGAGAAAGTCTAGCTTCTGATTAAAAATAATTTAAAACTATTTTCCTTCTTTATTAAATAAACTGAACACAAAAATGTGACACAAACTTCCATTATAAAACAAACTTCAATTTAGAGTCTGAAGAGAGATAGTTTATGAATCAGATATTTCAAGTACTTTTTCCTCAACTTTCCCACTATCTTCTACCAAAACAAGTACCAAAACAGACCTACCTATTATTTTAAAAATTAACATTCAAACAATAACAGCTAATATTTAACAAGCACAGTGCCAGGTATTGTCTAAAGTCACATAGGCAGGAAGCCAGGATTCAAACCTGGGCTAGCCTGGATCCAAAGCTCTTCTGCCTTTTTTTTTATCAGTTTACAAATTGTAACTGTTCCCATCTTCTCTTCATCCCACATACATTTTCAACTACTTCTCTTTCTGCTATTGCAAAAGAAAAAAGTCTCCACTTTCTTCTCATTCTCCCATTAGTAGGTCTCTTGCCCATCTGTAAATTGCTAAGGACTGAAATACTGCACTTCACAGCCATGGCCCGTCATCTCCTCTCTCTCCCAACATCTGACCAATTCGCAAGCCTTCTTGGCCCCAGCTTAAACTGCATCCACAGTCTCACCATGTCTGATCACTTCTACTACTACTGTTTAGTCCACCAACATCTGTTCTTTGATCCCATCAGTTTACTTTACCACTTCTGCACTGCTTATTTCAATATTCACAAGTCTGTCCCCTCAAAATCACACAGGTCTCTACTCAAATATCACATTAGGAATTCCTTATCTACTCTAAATAAACAGCAACATCTATTCCTGCTTTCTCATAGCACTGATCTAATGTTCTCTATATACCTCACTGTTCTTTTATCCTGTGGTTACCTCTCTTTCCTCCCCTTCCACTGAATGTAATCTTCACGAGGGTCAGGAATTGGTCTCTTTTGCATGATGCTTTTCACTCAGAGCAGTGATTGGTACACAAGTACACAGTTACCGCTCAATAAATATTTGTTGACTGGATAAAAATGACTTTTCAATATATATTTCCCTACTTGGGGTTCTTAAAATTTAAGATAATTCTATCAAAAAGAAGTATATGATACTTCATAATTACAAAGCTACCAACCACAATCAAAAGAATAAGCTAAAATTTATACAGCAAATATTATTCATAGTTTTAGAAATATCAACCTCTGAATATAAAATCATATTTAC
>SJYC01030260.1:0-20285 GCA_006408675.1 Madoqua kirkii | reverse complement strand
CCCCAGACAGCCATTTTTCTTTTTTGCATTTTCTTTTCCATGGGGATGGTCTTGATCCCTGTTTCCTGTACATTATCAGAAACCTCATTCCATAGTTCATCAGGTACTCCATCAGATCTAGGCCCTTAAATCTGTTTCTCACTTCCACTGTATAATCATAGGGATTTGATTTAAGTCATACCTGAATGGTTTAGTGATTTTCCCTCCTTTCTTCAATTTGAGTTCTGAATTTGGCAGTAAGAAGTTCATGATCTGAGTAACAGTCAGTTCCTGGTCTTGTTTTTGTTGACTGTATAGTGCTTATCCATCTCTTCAGATCTAGGCCCTTAAATCTGTTTCTCACTTCCACTGTATAATCATAGGGATTTGATTTAAGTCATACCTGAATGGTTTAGTGATTTTCCCTCCTTTCTTCAATTTGAGTTCTGAATTTGGCAGTAAGAAGTTCATGATCTGAGTAACAGTCAGTTCCTGGTCTTGTTTTTGTTGACTGTATAGTGCTTATCCATCTCTGGCTGCAAATAATATAATCAATCTGATTTTGCTGTTGACCATCTGGTGATGTCCATGTGTAGCGTCTTCTCTTGTGTTGTTGGAAGATGGTGTTTGCTATGACCAGTGCATTTTCTTGGTAAAACTCTATTAGACTTTGCCCTGCTTCAGTCCATATTCCAAGGTCAAAGTTGCCTGTTACTCCACGTGTTTCTTGACTTCCTACTTTTGCATTCCAGTCCCCTGTAATGAAAAGGACATCTTTTTTGGGTGTTAGTTCTAAAAGATCTTGTAGGTCTTCATAGAACCATTCAACTTAAGCTTCTTCAACATTACTGGTTGGGACATAGACTTGGATTACCATGATATTGAATGGTTTGGCTTGGAAATGAACAGAAATCATTCTGTCATTTTTGAGATTGCCTCAAGTATTGCATTTCGGACTCTTTTGTTGACCATGATGGCTACCCCATTTTTTCTGACAGATTCCTGCCCACAGTAGTAGATATAATGATTATCTGAGTTGAATTCACCCATTCTAGTCCATTTTGGTTCACTGATTGCTGCTTCCTAGAATGTCGACGTCACTCGTCATCTCTTGTTTGACCACTTCCAATTTGCCTTGATTCATGGACTTGACATTCCAGGTTCCTGTGCAATATTGGTCTTTACAGCATCGGATCTTGCTTCTATCACCAGTCACATTCACAGCTGGGTTTTGTTTTTGCTTTGGTTCCATCCCTTTATTCTTTCTGGAGTTATTTCTCCACTGATCTCCAGTAGCATATTGGGCACCTACTGATCTGGGGAGTTCCTGTTTCAGTATTCTATCATTTTGCCTTTTCATACTATTCATGTGGTTCTCAAGGCAAGAATACTGAAGTGGTTTGCCGTTCCCTTCTCCAGTGGACCCTATGTGTCAGACCTCTCCACCATGCCCACCCGTCTTTGGTGGCCCCACATGGCGTGGCTTATTTTCATTGAGTTAGACAAGGCTGTGGTCCGACTGTGATTACATTGACTTGTTTTCTGTGATTATGGTTTCAGTGTGTCTGCCTTCTTCAAACACCTACCATCTTATTTGGGTTTCTCTTATCTTGGACGTGGAGAAAAATAAGAGACCTTGTCAAAGAAACAAGGGATGATGGAAGGCCCTATGGAAAATTCAAAAAGCAAATGTTGCCAATTTCATAGTTTGGCTTAATAAACACAACCTTGAGAGTTGAGATTTTCTCTGAACAGTGATCATTTTCTGTTAATAGCAAGTGTGGAGGTCATATCCTGTAGGACATCCTCATCTTCTGTTTCCAGTTCAAATACTCCCTGTCCATTGCCTAAACTTAGTTTCTCATTCAGTCATGCTCTTGCTGTGTTCTGTCTGCTCTTGTCCACTGCATGGATACCAGGTTAGTTTCTCAAGTTCAGATATAATTATATCACATTTTTCTTAAAAGCCTAGATTTCCTCTCGTTCTGTTCTCTACTGGAAAAACAAACAAACAAACAAACAGAATTTCTTACTGCTGGTCAAGATTTCCCCAATCTAACCCTGCCTATGCTTTTTTTTTTTTTTTTTTCTCTTTATACTTTGTACCATGGTCTTTCTGTAGCCTCAAAACACATGTTCTTTAAATATATTTTCAGAACAATATTTAGAGGTAATTGTTTTATGGAATAGAAATAATCATGCTAAGAGAATGTATGGTTAAGAAAAATTAAAATGGGAAAGAAAAAGAATTACAGCGGAAACGGTGCAGAAGTAGAACAGTGAAAGTGAAAGTCTCTCAGTTGTGCCCAACTCTATGATTCCATAGATAGTCCATGAAATTCTTCAGGCCACAATACTGGAGTGAGTAGCTGTTCCCTTCTCCTGGGGATCTTCCCCACCCAGAGAGTGAATACAGATCTCCTAGTTTACAGGAGGATTCTTTACCTGTTGCACCGCCAGGGAAGCCCATAAATAGAAAAATGATTTTAATTATATCTAAGAAAAGTTTTTTTCATAATAAACATGGATTATGTAGAACGATACGTTGTGTTCAGTGAAGATGTACAGTTATGTTAGTTTTTTAAAAAAATCACAGCTCATAAGATGTGTTTCTGGACTACCAAAGCTTCTGGGCCTCAAAAGCTAAAATAAGATCCTAAATTCATTTTAATACTACCACTCAGGTGGATTAAAGCCTAGGAGAAGGGCATCACTGAGCCTGTTTATTCAGTAAATAAATTTTAAAATTGAGAAGTTTTAGCTATTATACAGAAAACTTAGCTACTTTGAACAGAGGAACTAAATGGGTAAACCTCAGTTTGGATTAAAGGTAGGAAAAAAATGTTTCTAGAAATTATACTTGTAAGTTCTAAAAGACTCAAGCTGATTCAGAAAAGCATTATTAAAGAATGGAGAGAGTGTAATAGGAAGATGAAGAGGAGACCTTGTAACGGGCTAGGTCAGGGATACCATGATACATGTTATTAGAGATTTAATTCGGAAAGTGAGTTTTCCCATCAAAATCATTTTTTTTCTCTCACATCTTCATATTTTAATGCAAGTAACCCTTACAAATCAGAGCATGGATTTGAAAATTAGAATTATTCAACCCCAGGGATAACACAGTTATTCTTGGAATTGTCACTAATATCTGGCAATAAATATTGTTTTCTAGTATAGTCAATGCTACCAAAAGGTTACACACACTACAGATTATAAGGCAATATGCATAAAAGAAGTTCTGTTAATTTTTCTGGAAAACACAGTAGTGTCATTTGAATAGCGTTTTTATACTTAACTCTCAGCTAGGATATTAAATTTAAGAAAAACATGAAAGAAAAACACTTTTAAATTAATTTTTATATAACTGCATATTTCATTACCTTTAAGAATGCATCATCCAAGATATATACACTACTTGATAGTTTTGGTTTAAAAAAATTGTAGTTCAAACAACATCTTTTAATCTGTATTTTGTAATAATAAATGACACATTTTATTCTTGAATTTATTATATCATTACATTAATTTGACTCTGCCAACCTGCTGTAATTGACATTTATATATTTTAACCTTTATGGCATTCATCTCAGATGTAGCAGATACATCTTTAATTCTTACTAAAGTGTAGAATTGTGATTTACTAAGATAAAATACTTAAAATTCCCAGAATCCCTTTCCAAGCCTAAGTCCCATGCAAAATAAATTGACGTGGGACAAAAGCATAGGTGCTAACAGTTAATTGAGGGTTATAATCACAAGGTAATAAAAGTGAGGGACAAAAAAGACATAAAGTTAGGAAGAAATTACATGCAAGTACTTTTCTAAGCTAGCCACAGTTTTCAAATAAGCTTAATTTCATAGGGCAACTTCATAGCTGCCCCTTGAATCATTGTGCCTGACATCATCCCATGGGGGTAGTAAGTGGTAGAAGAACATATGT
Organism: Madoqua kirkii; assembly: GCA_006408675.1. NCBI lineage: Eukaryota > Metazoa > Chordata > Mammalia > Artiodactyla > Bovidae > Madoqua > Madoqua kirkii. The sequence goes on along the minus strand of SJYC01030260.1, from coordinate 16,363 downwards.
CTTATTTCTAACAACAGTCTTCTTCTTTCTTCCCCCTCCTACCCCATTTGATGACAGTTGGCATTATCTGCCTTGCACTTCCACAAGGTCCTGTCACCAGGCCCCTTCAGGTGACTGATGCAGAAGCCAGAGCCTGTTGCACAGTCTGCCAATGCACAGATACTTCAGTTTTGTAGTTATTCAACCATCTTTGTCACCCATGAGGCCTAGGAATCTGTAGGAACAGCAGTAGCTGTTAGCTAATTCCACAACAAATTTCTACTAAAGCCACATCAGAATCTGGAGTAACACATGGACTGACTTTTGTAGAGACTGTAACTTTTCCTACTATGTAAAAAAAAAAAAAAAAAAAGAAAAGAGAAAGAAAGAAAGAAAGAAAAAAAAATGCGGGGAAGGCAGAGGACTTCTTATAAAAAATCCCAGTGGTCTTTATATTATTCATGTTCTTAAGAAAAGCAGAACAATACAATGTGTAAATATATTAAAAGAGAGATTTATTTTATTTTTACTCAAACCACTGTGGGGATTGGCAAGACCAAAATCTATAGGACTAGAGGCTCAGGCAAAAATTAATATTGGAGCTGAAGTCTGAAGATAGTCTGCTGACAGAGATTCTTCATGAATGGAGACCTCAGCCTTTAGTTGATTGGATATAGCCTACCCAGATTATGGAGGGTAATCCGCTTTATTCAAAGGCTACTGATTTAAATGTTAATAACATCTGAAAAAAAAATACCATGACAGCAACATCTAGACTGGTGGTTGACTAAAAACTGGGTATAATGGCCTTGTCAAGTTGACACATCAAATTATCCATCACAGTCACCTTACATTAAATATATAAAATGTGTGTTTGTATGGATATGTGACATGTGTTTTCATATATATTAACTTTTCTTTCACATTTCACTGATTGGAAACATCTTTCTGAGGAACCTTCCCAAGGTCTTTATAATTTGCAACCCAAGTTTCAAAACCAAATGAAATTTTTCTCATTCTCCAGCTTCATATATATATATTTTTTGATATCTATTTGTGTCTGATGCCTAATCTCCTCCTTGTCTCTTTTAAAATTATTTGAACCTTAGGAAAAAGTAATTTTGAATATTTCAATGATCTTAATTCACGTATATTTCTATCTTACCACTTTAAAAATTCCTCAGTTCAGTTCAGTTCAGTCGCTTAGTCGTGTCCGACTCTTTGCACTCTCATGAATCGCAGCGCACCAGGCCTCTCAGTTCGTCACCATCTCTTGGAGTTCACTCAGACTCACATCCATCGAGTCCATGATGCCATCCAGCCATCTCATCCTCTGTCGTCCCCTTCTCCTCCTGCCCCCAATCCCTCCCAGCACCAGAGTCTTTTCCAATGAGTCAACTCTTCGCATGAGGTAGCCAAAGTACTGGAGTTTCAACTTTAGCATCATTCCTTCCAAAGAAATCCCAGGGTTGATCTCCTTCAGAATGGACTGGTTGGATCTCCTTGCAGTCCAAGGGACTCTCAAGAGTCTTCTCCAAGACCACAGTCCAAAAGCATCAATTTTTCAGCGCTCAGCATTCTTCACAGTCCAACTCTCACATCCGTACAGGACCACTGGAAAAACCATAGCCTTGACTAAATGGACCTTAGTCGGCAAAGTGATGTCTCTGATTTTGAATATGCTATCTAGGTTGGTCATAACTTTTCTTCCAAGGAGTAAGTGTCTTCCAATTTCAAGGCTGCAGTCACCATCTGCAGTGATTTGGGAGCTCAAAAATATAAAGTCTGACACTGTTTCCACTGTTTCCCCATCTATTTCTCATGAAGTGATGGGTCCAGATGCCATGATCTTCGTTTTCTGAGTGTTGAGCTTTAAGCTAACTTTTTCACTCTCCTCTTTCACTTTCATCTAGAGGCTTTTTAGCTCCTCTTTACTTTCTGCCATAAGGGTGGTGTCATCTGCATATCTGAGGTTATTGATATTTCTCCCAGCAATCTTGATTCCAGCTTGTATCAAAAAATTGTCAATTAATTTAAAAGCAATACAGCTCATCAATGAATTCAGTAAAGTTGCAGGATATAAAATTAATATACAGAAACCCATTGCATTTTTATATAATAACAACAAACTATCATAAAGAGGAAAAAATTCCATTTATAATAATGTCAATGAGAACAAAATACAAAGGAATAAACCAACCTAGGAAGGTAAAAAGCCTATACTCAGAAAACTATAAGACACTAATGAAAGAAATTGAAGACTACACAAATGGATTGAACATTAAAAAATATACTGTTAATGGATTGGAGTAATTAATATTGTTAAAATACTACACTACCGAAGGCAATCTACAAATTTAATACAATTCCTATCAAAATAACAATAGTAGTTCTCACAGAAGTAGAATAAATGATTCTAAAATTTATAGGAAAATACATATGAACTAAATAGCCAAAACAGTTCTAAAAAAGAAAAAACAAAGCTGGAGGTATCATATTCCCAGACTTGAAACTATTCTGTAAAACTAAAGGTATTCAAAACAGCAAATAGAAAGGCCAGAAATGAACCCATACTTACATGGTTGATAAATCTATGATAAAGGAGGTGGAAATATACAATAATAATAATAAAACAAGGATAGCCACTTCAGTAAATGGTGCTGGGAAAACTGGAAAGATACCATGCAAAAGAATAATATTGGGCTACTTTCTTACTCCATGCACACAAAATAATACAGATTTAAATATAGGTCTTGAAATAAAATTTGTGAAAGAAAACTGAGACAGTATTCTATTTAAAATAAGTCTCAGTAATACTTTTTGGATAAGTTGCCTCACACAAGGGGAACGAAAGAAAAAACTTTCTAGCAGCAAAGGAAACTATCCATAACATGAAATGGCCACTTACTAAATGGGAGAGACTATTTGTAAATGATACATCTGAAAAGTGGCTAATACTGAAAATATACAAAGGTCTCAACAACAACAACAACAAGAAGCACAAAGGGTCTAGTTAAAAATAGGCAGTGGATCTAAATATACATTTTCCCATGAAAGATGTTCAGATGGCCAACAGGCACATGACAATGTTCTCAGCATCAATAATCATCAGGGAATTGCTAGTCAAATGCTGGAGCCAGCAAGAGGAACCCCATCCATGACAAGGTCATGCGAAAGGAAGCCTGTCAAAACGCAAGGACCTGATCAGGCTTCAGGGGTTCCCCCTGGAATTTCCTGAGCATCCACCCCCCTTCCCCAATACCAGAGTCTGCATGCTTTACTGTGTTATGCTTTCCACCTACTCTTCTGTCATTAACAGGGGGCTGTCCCCCCATCACCTTTTTCTGGAAAAAAAAAAAAATAGAGCTTTTAGATAATAAAATTCCTGGGCATAATACAAGTGTTTTAATCCAAAAACCCCTCTGATGGCTTTCTACCCTGCCTGCAGGACTTTTACAGCTGTGCATGTGATTGTTTGAGGCTTCCCAATGTGGGAGGCACAGGAAGCTTAAAACATCCTAGGGATGTAAGGGCTTCGGAGGAGTCAAAATCATTAGAATAGGACTGATTAAAAGTTTCATTTGTTGAGCCAATACTTGCTGCCAAATTTGCATCTCCTTTATTTTTAGATATAGTTGGTATATAAAAAAACAAGTAGTGGACCTGGTACTAGCAACATTAGATATTTGAGTTGAGTGCTTTCTTTGTTATAATCCACTGCACCTTTGTTCTATAGGAATGTAACTTTATTTAGTACTTTGAGGGTAATGCAGAGTAAAGAAAAAACACTTCTAGGGAAAAGGAGTTTTCTGGTTGATAGACAATTATCTAGGAAGAGAGCCATAAAAATGTTAACAGGCCTCTTGGCCAGAAGATAATGTAAACCACCTGAGACCTTTTGTATACAGGAAAGTATGCAAAAAGAAAGCCTTGTCTCAGTGAGAGTCAGGACTGCTGCCCCTGCATAATTGCATATTCCATTATTTCTTTATGTATAACTTGCAGTATAAGCTGATTTTGAAAAACAGTTTTTTTTCTCCCTTTTTCAGCTGAATTCCCATCTGGGGCGTGTTTACTTACTTGTCCTGGCTTCTCCCATGTTTACTTACTTGTCCTGGCTTCTAAGATCCATAAGAGAGAGAGCCCAAGGAGGGGCACTCTCCAATATTCACACGGGCACCAGTGGCCCAGCGTAGATGGTGCAAGTTCCTTGTCTGGAACTTTATTGGTTTTCCACATAAGCCAAGTTATTCAGCATCCTTTTCCCCGCCTAAATTCCCTACTATACTATTTCTTCTAAATCTAATCTTATGTCTCTAAATAAATACGTTTTTCCTCACCAAAGCCGGCCCCCTCTTCGAATTCCCTGAATACACCAGGGCTGGACTCCAGCAGTCAAAGTAACAATAAGATATCATCTCACCTCTATAAGAATGGCTGTTATCAAAAAGAAAACAAATAAAAAGTGTTGTTGAGGATGTAGAGAAAAGGGTACCCTTGTGCCCTGTTGGTGAGAATGTAAATTGGTGCAGCCACTATATAAAACATTATGGAGACTACTCAAAAATTAAAAATAAACTAAAAATGATGCAGCAATTCTTCCTAGGTATTTACATGAAAAAATTTGTAATTAGAAAACATATATGCATTCTCTGTTCATTGCAGTATTGTTTATAATAGCCAAGATAAGAAGCAATTCAAGTGTCCATAAATAGATGAATGGATAAAGAATATGTGGCAAATATATGCAATGAAATATTATTCAGTCATTAAAAAAGGGATGTAATCTTGCCATTTGTGACATGGATGGACCTAGAGGATATTGTGATAAGAGAAAGGAAAGATAAATATTGATGAATTTGCATGTGAGTGGAATCTAAAAATCAAAATGGAAGAAGAAACATAGCAAAACAGAAACAGAGTTATAAATACAGAGATGAATTTGTTTCTAGTGCGGAGGGTGGTAGGCAGAGGAAAGAGCTAGGAAAAAAGTTGTTAATGAATAAAAATAAGAGTAATACAAAGTTCCTGTATTAAGTTGATGAGATAAAGACATGATTATGATTCCCTTTCTTTTATTTTTTTTAAATTTTAAACTTTTTCATTACAAATACTTTGTGATACAATTTTAATTTTTTGTAAATACTTTGTAAATACAAAATATAAAATCTATTATATACATAGAAGACTGGATAGCTATATTTTGCCAATATATGTGAGCAATTTTTTAACCTTTATTCCTTCTTTAACTCCAATACATTCACTATTCTGCATGCTATGGTAATCACTCCCAGGTTTTCTTTAAAATTATGACAAATGCATATGTCTTTAAACAATATGGTGTTTATCTTTTATTGGGTTTACTTTAATATAATTGGAACCACATGTTTTTCTGCAGCTTTTGCTCAACATTAATGCTTTAAAAAATGCACAGTATTGATGCAAGTAGCTGTATTTCATATATTTCCCCTTCTTTTAAAAACCATCTTAAATATAGAGAAAAAGAAATGACTCTGATGAAACTAGGAGACAATTTTAAGTCTACATTATCATATATGAAGACTAAAAATAATTGGAAGAATAAATGTAGAAATGAGGAAGGTTATATTCATGCCTGCAGAAGAACATACTTCTGAGCAGTAGGTTAATAGAAAACTCACGTAGCCCTTCAAAGTTGGAAAAAACATGTAACAAAAGGTGAGTGTGAGTGAAGAATGAAAGGACTGAAAAACAAGAGAGTTGTATTCACCTCTGTTTATAGACAAGTTAGACCTGAAGACTGATTCTAATTGATTTTATTCTATTTTAAAGGAAACAAGTATAGTCTCTAAGTCAGAACTTGGGAATCCTGTCACAGACAAAGACTGGAATAATGTGCCAAATGAAAATATGCCCATACCATGAAAATGCCCCATCCACTCCCTGAATTCTAGGTTGCAGGCATTTCTATCCCAGGTAGGTGACAATACCATCATTCTCTGGAAAAACTTAACTGGCCTAGAGAAGCAGTGTGCCTCAGAAAAAAGAACACAATTCATTTTTGAATATAAAACTGGAGGCCTCCAATTGATTTCCACATGAAATCCCCCAAATTGATAAAAACTTACTTAGATCACTTAGAAATTAAAATCCATATGCAATCCTATATTAATATTCTGTTGACTATCAAGTCAGCTTTTCAGAAACAGGGAAAGGGGAAGAAATCATACTACTTAATTCCCTGGACAGTCTCCTTTATTTACATTTTTCCCCCTTTTTTAACTCACCTTAATTTTGAAACCAATATGCTGACTTGGCCAGCTGTTAGGCAGTTAGAGTAGGGAAAAGGGGGTCCAAAATGGCAGTCAGAGGAAGTGGCAGTTAGGAGATCACATGTAGAGGGTGAACAAAGAAAAAAAAGAGAGACAAAGAGAAAACCATGTACCTGAATGAAGACTTCAGGCAGGAAAATGCACCCAAGATGCACCTTTCCGCGATTGGTCTTGGGCATATGCCCTATTTGCATAGGGTTGAATCAGTCAGGCCCCATTGTCCACCCAGGGGAGAAAACAAAGGATTAACAAAGGGAAGCCAAACTGAGAGACAACCACTTTTGGGGGGTTGATCCATTCTCATGTCTTCCAGAGTGTATCACTTACTGCTTGCTCAATAAATCATGCCTGCTTCAGCTATCCTGGTCTTTCATTTCAATTCTTTGCTGTGACAATACAAAACTCAGGAAAAAGAACCAACTCAACATCTGCTAATATAAACAGGATTATGATGATGCTGGCAGGTGAAGGCTGACTGAGTAACGTTTTCCAACAAGACATTCCAGTCAACTCTTAAAGGCTTCATTCAGATGTAATACATAAAGAAGCATCATCAGATATTTGCAAAGAACTTCCAACATGAAGGGCAAAGAGCCCAAAGAGAATTAAGAGACTTACAAAAGCAGAGAAAGTGTAACAAGCAGAAGGAGTTATCATTCATTTAATAATGAATAAGAAAACAAGAGCAAGATGCTACATAGTAGGAAGAACAGAATGAGACTGAGTCACATGGACATGCATACACATACACACATACACACCCCATTTACAGTAATTATTTAAAAGCTGAAAAGAATCAGTGAAGATGTTTGAAGATAAAAGTGAAAAAAAATTATTAGATTGATTTTCAAAGTAAAAACAAGAGAAGTCTCAGATGACAGGGAAACAGTAGCACTACAGAGAACATTCCAAATGGCAGCAAAGGTATGCAGAGTCCTAGTGTTTCAGAAAAAAACATATATTGAATGATTTCTTAAAAAGTTTGGGATGGGTGAAATTAGATATAATGTAGATTTTCCAATGTTATTAGATAAGGATAACTTAATAATGGGTTTAAATAAAATTAAGCAGACAAAAGTTTCCATGCCAAAAACAACACAAAGTTGCACAAGAAAGTTAATTTAATCCTAATACACTTCTTGGGTTCACAGTGAGAAGTTATTCATAAAGGCATATACAATATTTACAAAGGACATACAAGCAATGCTAGAAGTTGTGATTGAACTATTTTGGGAGTATGGTTAGAAGGTAGACAGTGATGGAAGGAAGTAAACTTTTTCATCTCCTGTAATTGGAAGTTAAAGAAAAAATTTGTGTAACTTTTGGTAGAAATATATATAAAGTATCAAAAGAAATTATAAGCAAGTCTTTCTTCCTTCATTTCAGGAATTGCAGAAGAAATGCAGATTTCCCCAAACACATGTTAACTCCAAGTATATTAGGTTATTATTACATATATTCTTATTACTGCTCTACATTCCCTCCTCATAAAGAATATACTCATTTCTATATTCATATCATCAGTATGACTAAATGAAATATTTGTAAATGCCAGATATATATCAAGACAGTTCTTGATAAGAAAAAGAGACAAAACTGGACAGTAAAATTTCACCCCTTTTCATCCAATTAGAGCATTTTAACTTAAAAAAAATAAAGAAAAATAAAAGAAGCAGTAAGATTTAAAATAACCACTTTCAAAATTGAAACTTCAGGGCTAGGAAAGGAAGGAGGGAAATAGGTATGACTGAGAGTAGCATGAGGAATCCCTGTGATAGAAATCATTTGTATCTTAATTGTGCTACTGGTCACACAATATATACACATGATAAAACTACACTAAATTACATGTGTACAAAATACACAAACATACTCAAAATGTTGCATGTGAACCTGAAGAATAGTGAGTACTTTTGAGGGGTTACATCCACGTCAATTTCCTAGCTGTTATATTGTACCACACAGCAATATAAATTGCTATCACTGGAACAAGAGGCATCCAAATCTCTGAACCTCTCAGTATTATTTCTTAGATCAGCCATACTGAACTGAACTGATACACTTTAAAATGGTGGCTAAATAGATGCCTTTTAATTAAGTTGATTACATAGCCTGGAAAAAGCAAGGAGGTTCTAGAAAGCATCTGCTTAATTGATTCTGCTAAGCCTTTGACCCTGTGAATCAAAACAAACTGGAAAATTTTTAGAGATATGGGAATACCAGACCACCTTACTTGCTTCCTGAGAAATCTGTATGTGGATCAGTTAGAATCAGGCATAGGAGAACTGACTGGTTTAAAAGTGGGAAAGGAGTACAGTAAGGCTGTATATTGTCATGCTGCTTATTGAACTTATATGCAGAGTGAAGTGAAGAAGTGAAGTGAAGTCTCTCAGTCATGTCCGACTCTTTGTGACCCCGTGGACTGTAGCCCACCAGGCTCCTCTGTCCATGGGATTCTCCAGGCAAGAATACTGGAGTGGGTTGCCGTTTCCTTCTCCAGGGAATCTTCCCGACCCAGGGATTGAACCCAGGTCTCCCACATTGCAGGCAAATGCTTTAACCTCTGAGCCACCAGGGAAGCCCATATGCAGAGTATATCATGTAAAATGCTGGACTAGATGACTCATAAGCTGGATTCAAGATTGCCTGGAGAAATATCAACAACCTCAGATATGCAGATGATACCATTCTAATGACAGGAAGCCAAGAGGAACTAAAGAATGTCTTGATGAAGACAAAAGAGGAGAGTTAAAAAGCTGGCTTAAATTTCAATATTCCATAAACTAAAATCATGGCACTTAATTGTATCACTTTGTGGAAAATAGAAGGAAAAAATGTAAACAGTGACAGATTTTCTTGGACTCCAGAATCACTGTGGATGGTGACTACAGCCATGAAATTAAAAAAAAAAAAAAAAAAACTTCCTCTGTGGAAAGAAAGCCATGACAAGCCTAGTCAGTGTATTAAAAAGCTGAGACATCATTTTTCTGACAAAGGTCCATATATTCAAAGTTATGTTCTTTCCAGTAGTCATGTGCAGATGTGAAAGCTGGAACATGAAGAAGATTAAGTGCTGAGGAATTGATGTTTTTGAATTGCAGTGCTGGAGAAGGCTCATGAAAGTCCCTTGGATAGCAAGGAGATCAAGCCAATCAATATCCTAAAGAAAATCAACACTAAATATTTATTGGAAGGACTGTTGCTGAAGCTGCAATACTTTGTCCACATGATGCAAAGAGCCACCTCACTAGAGAAGATACTGATGCTAGGAAAGATTGCAGGCAGGGAAAGTGGGTGACAGATGAGATGGTTGGATCGCATCATTGACACAACGGACAAGAGTTTGAGCAAACTGTGGAGATGGTGAAGTACAGGTAAGACTGGCATGCAGCAGTCTGTGGGAATCAGAGTCAGATACGACTTGGTGACTGAACAGCAACAAATATAGCTTGTATTTAAGTTGTTTATAATAACAAAATAGTATTATATTGTTCTATATTTGTGATAAAATAATGTCATTTGATCCATTCTATGTGAAAGTTTTTCTAATGAATTCCAGCAAATAAAGTATGATTTGAGAAAATACTAATTAACTATTTATGAACCAGGTACTAAGCTTACAATAAGAAATACAATGATTCTCAAATGGTGCATTTAGAGGTATGTGGCATCTTCCCTCCTTTACACAAAGCACATAGACTATTTTTGCTGCTGAGGTGACGGCTCTTTAAAGACAGGTACATTAAACAAGACAAAATTACCTCAACTTTGTACGATAGTATAGGCATACTCTTGATACAAACAGGTGAGTTTCTATATGGCCAAAATGATAGGAGACTGTTCTACGGAAAAAAAAAGAACAAAGAAGATAGAAAAGAAAGGGGGAAAATACCCTTTACCTGTAGCTCTAATGTCCTGAATCCTACTAAGAGAGCCATTGTTTTGTATGACTTAGCTGTTGGTGTAAAGAAAAGCTCAATGTGATTTGCCTGTTAATTTGCATGCTTTTGTATAATTCATGCTGCTGCTGCTGCATGCTTAACAGCTGCTGCTGCTAAGTTGCTTCCCTGTGCGACCCCATAGACAGCAGCCCACCAGGCTCCCCTGTCCCTGGGATTCTTCAGGCAAGAATATTGGAGTGGGTTGCCATTTCTTTCTACAATGCATGAAAGTGAACAGTGAAAGTGAAGTCGCTCAGTCATGTCCCACTCCTAGCAGCCCCATGGACTGCAGCTTACCAGTTTCCTCCGTCCATGGGATTTTCCAGGCAAGAGTATTGGAATGGGTTGCCATTACCTTCTCAGTGTATAATTTGTATGTATTATCAGATTTGCTGGTAGCTGATACAATTTTGTAGTTTCCTTGAATGTCAGTCCTATGTTCTCTGATGTGTATACGCAAGATGACTAGATTGGCATGAGGGAGAGATTATGGTGCTGTCTCTTTCACTTTGAAATTTTGTTCTTTTACTGAAATCCCATATCAAATGCTAAGTAGTTGCACAGATAATTTATAACAGCTGTCACTAACGATGTTTACTCTGTGCCAGGCACTGTCCTACAAAATTTATTCTGTAATTTTTCAAATAGCATTAAACCTATGATATACATGCTAATATTATTTTTATTTTTCACTTGAGTTTAACTAGCTGATCAAAGGTGACATAGCCAGGAAATAGTAGTGCTAATATTTGAATGTGTTTAGTCTGGCTTTTACATTTTTGTTGCTAATCACCATGTTATACTCACTCTTAGGAGTCTGATAAAGAGTGAAGATATATATGTTCCTGATTACTTATGTTATTTTCTACATCATGATATTTGAAGTTTATGCTAAATACATTCTATAACATGGCTCACTAATATTTTTATTCATGTGATAGAAAATGCAAATGACTGGAGAATTACTTAAAAATAGGCTACCACAAATAAGGAGCTAAAAAATTGCCAGTGAATGGTGAAATTGAAATGTAATGTGAATAAATTTCTGTAAAACAAATGACAACTTTGCTTCACAAGATTGAAAGGGAGACTGAAGAAAATTTGATCATTAGTAAGATATGTTTATCTTCTTTATATTTTTTTCTTTAGTCATGCAGGTTTCTCTATCAAATTCATTGTTAAATCTCTTATCTATCACTTTTTTTATTTCCTCATGAAAAGATTATTTTCTTTTGATAACAGAAGCTATTTATTTGTTTATTCTTTCCATCCTTAAAAATACCAATGAGAATCAAGCTAAGTGTTAGAATTCACATATTTGGTGAGCAAATGTTTAAGCTGAAACTTGAAAGATAACAGAATTTCCTAAGTAAAGTGAGGAGAAAGGGTAAGAGATATTTTAGGTTATAGAAACAGAATGTGTCACTATCCAGAGATGAGAAACAAGTCATATTTGTAGGTTAGAGTTAAAAGTAGAGTTAGATGAGACAGGACATAAATATGACTGCTAGACCCTGAAAGCTTTTGATGAGAGAGTTGTACTGAGTCTTAAATACAATGGAAAGCTGTTGAATGAATTTGAGAGATTCCAGGTTCATCATGGAAAATGATTTCAAGTGAGCTAAACATGAACTTAGCAAGCTTAGTAAGGAAGATTCCCTAGATGTTTATTTTAAGAGATGATGATCTGGACAGTACTTTGGCATTTAGAATAAAGAGAAACAGAATTTTTAGAGTTACAACAGAGTACAACACTTTAAGACTTGATAATGGATTGAATTTGTCAGTAAGGGAGAGGAAAGGGGTCATTGTGGCACTCTGACTTAGTAACTGCATATGATGGCACAATACATTGAAACAAGGACACTGAAGGGAAAGCAGGTTTAAAAATGTTGAATGTGAGATTCTGGTGGAGATGTCCAACATATAATGTGGTGAGCAGAGCTGATAATTGGTAGGTAGGTCTGTGTTGATATGTAGATCTCTGAATATTTAATGCATGATAATGACTGTGGATCCCAATAGACTGTGGAAAATTTTGAAAGAGATGTGAATACCAGACCACCTGACGTGCTTCTTGAGAAATCTGTATGCAAGTCAGGAAGCAACAGTCAGAACTGGACATGGAACAACAGACTGGTTCTAAATAGGAAAAGGAGAACATCAAGGCTGTATATTCTCACTCTGTTTATTCAACTTCTATGCAGAGTACACCATGAGAAATGCTGGGCTGAAAGAAACACAAGCTGGAATCAAGATTGCCAGGAGAAATATCAATAACCTCAGATATGCAGATGACACACCCTCATGGCAGAAAGTGAAGAGGAACTAAACAGCCTCTTGATGAAAGTGAAAGAGGAGAGCGAAAAAGTTGGCTTAAAGCTCAACAGTCAGAAAACGAAGATCATGGCATCTGATCATATCACTTCATGGGAAATAGATGGGGAAACAGTGGAAACAGTGTCAGATTTTATTTTGAGGGGCTCCAAAATCACTGCAGATGGTGACTGCAGCCATGAAATTATAAGATGCTTACTCCTTGGAAGAAAAGTTATGACCAACCTCGATAATGTGAGATTCTGGTGGAGATGTCCAACATATAATGTGGTGAGCAGAGCTGATAATTGGTAGGTAGGTCTGTGTTGATATGTAGATCTCTGAATATTTAATGCATGATAATGACTGTGGATCCCAATAGACTGTGGAAAATTCTGAAAGAGATGTGAATACCAGACCACCTGACGTGCTTCTTGAGAAATCTGTATGCAAGTCAGGAAGCAACAGTCAGAACTGGACATGGAACAACAGACTGGTTCTAAATAGGAAAAGGAGAACATCAAGGCTGTATATTCTCACTCTGTTTATTCAACTTCTATGCAGAGCACACCATGAGAAATGCTGGGCTGAAAGAAACACAAGCTGGAATCAAGATTGCCAGGAGAAATATCAATAACCTCAGATATGCAGATGACACACCCTCATGGCAGAAAGTGAAGAGGAACTAAACAGCCTCTTGATGAAAGTGAAAGAGGAGAGCGAAAAAGTTGGCTTAAAGCTCAACAGTCAGAAAACGAAGATCATGGCATCTGATCATATCACTTCATGGGAAATAGATGGGGAAACAGTGGAAACAGTGTCAGATTTTATTTTGAGGGGCTCCAAAATCACTGCAGATGGTGACTGCAGCCATGAAATTATAAGATGCTTACTCCTTGGAAGAAAAGTTATGACCAACCTCGATAGCATATTCAAAAACAGAGACATTACTTTGCCAACCAAGGTTCCTATAGTCAAGGCTATGGTTTTTCCTGTGATCATGTATGGATGTGAGAATTGGACTATGAAGAAGGCTGAGCACCAAAGAATTGATGCTGCTGAACTGTGGTGTTGGAGAAGACTCTTGAGAGTCCATTGGACTGCAAGGAGATCCAACCTGTCCATTCTAAAGGACATCAGCCCTGGGATTTCCTTGGAAAGAATGATGCTAAAGCTGAAACTCCAGTACTTTGGCCACCTCATGCGAAGAGGTGGAAAAGACTCATTGGAAAAGACTGTGATGCTGGGAGGGATTGGGGGCAGGAGGAGAAGGGGACGACAGAGGATGAGATGGCTGGATGGCATCACTGACTCAGTGCATGTGAGCCTAAGTGAACTCCGGGAGTTGGTGATGGACAGGGAGACCTGGCGTGCTGCGATTCATGGGGTCACAAAGAGTCAGACATGACTGAGCGACTGAACTGAACTGAACTGAACTGAACTGAACTGAATGCTAGCAAATATGGTTATCCAAAGAGAGTGTTCCAGCGAAGAGGACAAGGTTAAACCCCTAGGGAAACTAATTTTAAGAGAGAAATCAATGAACATGTATTTTCTTAAATGGTGGAAAAGAGTAGCCACTGAGGGGACATTAAAACCATTAAAAGAACAGAATCCAAAAATAAATAAATAAATAAAAATAAAAGAAGAAGAAAAGAAAGTTAAGACGTTAAATATATTGCCTCTAGAGAAGAAAAATATAAACATATTTGGTTGACTTGGTAATATTAACTAGGTGTATCTTCTCTAGTTTATATTTTCTTATATAGAAAAAATTCCTGTGTATTCTTGCTGCTCTAATAAAAGAAGAAATGAGTGGCTTTTTGTTTCATTTTGGTTATTGTTTTGTTTCTTGCTCTGTATCTAATAGAAGCAAAACCAACTCCTGCTACTTCTTTTGAAAGCAAATATCTTTACAACTTGAACTTTGAAACACTCAGTGAAATGCTGCTAAATTAAAAGGAGAAGTTGAGAAGAATGTCTTATGGACTTAATGGGCCCCTTTCCCTTAATGGGTTCAATATATAACTTTTTTTTTTTTCTTTTTTTTTTGTATAACTGTTTTATCTGTATAGGATATAAGATTTCAGTTTGTCAGCTGAGCATTATCACCTATAGGAAATTTTGCTTAAATTCTCGAGTTTGGCTAAATTTCCAGCTTTGCCTCCCTCATAGCAACCTGTGTTGTAGTCTTTTAAAATTATGTTCTTCTTCTCCTTCTTTTTTTTTTTTTTTCCTTTTTGCCAGACCTTAAAGTTATGAGGCATGGAGTGCCAGTAAATGTGAAACTAAATTTTCATTTATATATTCTAAAACTGTGGTTAGTTATGTCCTCCTCTGATAGCTAAGGTAACCTTTAATTTTACTCAATAAAAATCCTGTCATAAAGAAACAATTTTAATTAAAAAACAAGAATTTTCTTCACTATTTACATTCAGGTTAATATGGCAAGAAGGCAGGCCATGTAGATTTCATCTGGTGAACTCTTTCCATTCTTCTAGTGTAACATCAAGAATTATTGGGGAATTGTTCCTCTTGGTGATTAAAAAATAATTTCAACTGTAATTCTTGATGTTTTGATTTTTGATCCATGAGTATAGAATTCTGTGAATTTCTTCTTAGAAAGAAATTCTAACAGATCTAAGGTTTGTTTGTTCTTTTCTCTCTTGTGTAAGGGTAGAGTTTTCTTGGTATTTGAAAGCTGTGAGAGTGCCATGACAGAAAATTGACTCTTCCTTTTGTATACCTGTATTATCATGGTTACTTCCTCCTAAAGTGTTCATCCATTTATTCCTTTTTACAGAACTTCTCTATGACTCATTTTAATTAAGAAAGAAAATGGAAGTAATCTTATATGAAACTTTGTTTATGTATTTTTTAATGGAATTTGATATAGTAAAGCAATGTATTTTGCAAATCTTACAAGCCACTTGAGGTGAGGTGAGGTGAGGTGAAGTCACTCAGTCATGTCTGACTCTTTGCGACCCCATGGACTGTAACCTACTAAGCTTCTCCATCCATGGGATTCTCCAGGCAAGAATACTGGAGTGGATTGCCATTTCTTCCTCCAGGGGATCTTCCTGACCCAGGTATCGAACCCAGGTCTCCCGTATTGGAGGCAGACGCTTTAACCTCTGAGCCACCAGGGAAGCCCACAAATCACTTATATGGATTAAATTTAAAGATTCTTTCTAGTGTGTCCAGATAACCTATGCTTGTAGAACGTTTAACTATTTGATCATAATAGAGAAAATTACTTCATTAGCCCTTAATTTGAAGAGTTTGTAATTATAAAATTGTATCATGCCATAACATATATTTTATTGACTTTTATATGATAGTTATATAAAAATTTATAGTTATAAAAGATAAAATTTGTCATTAAAAGTTGACTGGGGACTTCCCTAGTAATTTAGTCGTTAAGATTCCACACTTTCACTGCAGGATATCGAACCCAGGTCTCCCGTATTGGAGGCAGACGCTTTAACCTCTGAGCCACCAGGGAAGCCCACAAATCACTTATACGGATTAAATTTAAAGATTCTTTCTAGTGTGTCCAGATAACCTATGCTTGTAGAATGTTTAACTATTTGATCATAGTAGAGAAAATTACTTCATTAGCCCTTAATTTGAAGAGTTTGTAATTATAAAATTGTATCATGCCATAACATATATTTTATTGACTTTTATATGATAGTTATATAAAAATTTATAGTTATAAAAGATAAAATTTGTCATTAAAAGTTGACTGGGGACTTCCCTAGTAATTTAGTCGTTAAGATTCCACACTTTCACTGCAGGGGGCATGTGTCCTAT
>SJYC01030257.1:0-11948 GCA_006408675.1 Madoqua kirkii | reverse complement strand
CGTTCAACTTCAGCTTCTTCAGCATTACTGGTTGGAGCACAGACTTGGATAACTGTGATATTGAACGGTTATATCTTAGTTCAAAAGCCACAATAAATAAGTTGTCAAAACTGGTTAATGTTTAAAAAATGTATTTATACCACAACTGAAGGTAAGAGGATAGTATGGGTATAAGTCAGCAATCAGATGGGTATAACTGATTGAAAATGAGAGGCAAGAGGATTATGTAACACAGAGCCCCTGTAGGAAGAAATAAAAATTCAATGACTGCCATTGAATAAAGACAAAGAGAACATAAAAGGGTGGACAGGTCAGGGCAGTTCACACAAGAACATGAGCTGAAGCCCACTCTGGGAAAGTGCCCTGGGCTGCACAGCCAGTGCTGGCCAATGACTGTGGTGACTATAGTGCCTGAAAATCAATGCTGCATTCTGTAGCATTTGTTAAATTTTAATTCCTTCAAGAAATCCACTGAAAATTCTGCAATTAGAAAATATTCCATTAACACAAATCCACTGCCTTGAACACTAATATAACTGCCAATAAAATATTTCATAATCAGATTTTAAATTACTGCAGAAGGAAATATTTAGACCTTACCTGGTTGGTTTTTCTAGATGTGTCTTTGGACATAAATTGCTAAATATGCCTAAAGAAAAATTTGATATAGACATAAAAAGATGTGTGCTTGCCATTTGCTATAATAATAAACTATTACAGCAAAATATTCTCTCTAGAAAAGGTGATTTTTTCTGGAAATTTATAATTTTCAAATGCTTACTCTATAACAGGAAATAAATGATTTATTTAGAATCAAGGTAATTAGGGTATACAAATTTTTAACTGTCGAGATTTCTTTTTAAAATGAGTGCTTCTTAGTGGAAACTATGTTAAAATTGTTTTTTGATGGTTGACAATTGCTTGCCAATAGAGAGTAAAACTCTTTGGAGATGCTGCTAGATAAGATACAGGGAATAAAGAGGGGGATGGCATTTTGTAAGTGGAAAAATATTTTTTGATGAGATATATGGCTCATTAGCAGAGTTAAAGTTGTTCCTAGGCTATGTTGTTAGAACTGTAAAATACTAATTCAGTTCAATTCAAGACAATCCTGAATACAGAGCCATATAACTACTCAAGTGGATGGTCTTCGTGAAACTGAAAAAAGTTGTTTTCACATTGCTTAGGCATAAAAACAGAATTCAAGCAGAATGATTTATTTAAGTAAAAGAGCATAGTGATATTAAAATATAATGTGCTATTGATAGAGTAGCATTGAAACACATACATTTTAATGTGTAAAATTAGATATGTTAGGTAGTTAGAATAGAGAAAGGAGTCCATAATGGCAGGTGGCTAAAAGACAAAGAAAGGAAACAGTCTGAGAAAATAGAACAATGGAACACCTGAGGACTGGAGTGAGCACTTCAGGTAAAACAAACAGACCTCCTGGCCAGCCCAGTTTACATAGGGCAGGCTCAGGTGGAGGAGAAAAAAGTACATAAAAAGAGGAGCCAAAATTAAGTCGCAGTCTTCTCTTCTCTTTGAGTCTTTTGGGTTGGCCTGCCTTCGTGCCTTTAGGATGTATTTTCATTTGCTTGCCAAGTAAAACTGAGCTGTAACACGGAGCTGTAACAGTGGTCTGTCTTTCACGTCAAATTTTTTGCTGTGACAAAACAGAACTGGGGAAATTACAGAAACTCCCCTGACAGATATCCAGTAGAAATTTGCTGTATGAGTCAGGGACTTCAAATCTGGTGCTCTGTGACCATGTAGCACTGAGCCACTGGGGAAGCCTTCTTGCTGAACAGTATTACATTAACTGAATAGTATTACATTAACTGAATACATCACATATATACATATAAATAAATACACATATAAACACATATACAATTACCTGTTGATAAACATGTGAGTTGTTTCTAACTTTTAATATTAGTAATAAATATTCTATAGATTTTATATACAAGTCTTTGTATAAGCACATTTTCATTTATTTTATGTAAGTACCTATGATTGGAATGACTAGATCATTTGGTAGATATATATTTAACCCTTTAAGAAAGTGAAAAACTGTTTTCCAAAGTACTTTCACCATGTCATATTCTCAAAAGCACTGTATGGAAGTTCCAGTTTCTCACTAAACACTTGACATTGTCAATCTTCTCCATTTTAATACTTATTTTCTGATATTTCCATGTGGATTTGATTTCCACTTACCCAATGACCAATGATACTAAATATCTGGTCATATGCTTATTTACTGTCTATATGTTATTTTTGGTGAAGTATCTCTTTAAGTCTTTTGCCCTTTTCTTATTTGAATGTTTTATTCAGTTATTTTTGAGAGATGAGAGATAAATTTTCTATTGTTGAAATAATTAAAAGAAATTTAGTTTCTTTTTTGAAACTTTAAAGAAATGTACAAAGACATGGTTGCTATCAAGCATTTAAGAGTAACTTGTCAACCCAATGTCCATCCACTCCTACTATGCATATATTCTCTGCAAACATGGTACCATGCTATACAACCATGATACAACCATCAAATTTAAGAAATTAGAAATTATATATTATTATCATTTAATAGTCAAATTCCAGTAAAATTTTGCCACTTATTCCAATAATGACTCTAAAGACATAAAAATCCAGTGTAGAATCATATGTTGCATCATTTCTCTTTACTGTCCTTCATTCAGCAAAATTTCTTTACTCCTTTTTACACTTTTAGAACCTTAATGCTTTTAAAGTGTACAGATCAGTTATTCTGTAGAATGAATGTCCTTCAGTTTAGCCCTAACTTCTGGCTATGCATTTCTGACAGAAATATTGAATATGCTGAATCCTTTCCATCAAATATTATTTTAAAATATTGAGGCATAATTGACAAGCAATAAACTTACTTGTTCATATTTAAAGTATATAATTTGATAAGATATAATCTATGTATATACTTTACCATAATTAACACAATAAGCATATCTATAGCTTTCCCCAAAGTATTCTGGAGCCCTTTGTAATGCTTTATTCCAGACTTCCTCTCCCATCTCCAAACAACAACTTTGCTTTCTGTCACTGTAAATTAGTTTGTATTTTCTAGAATTCTATACAAATGTAATCATACAATATGCACTATTTTTGTCTGGCTTCTTTCACTTGGCATCATTATTTTGAGATTCATCCATGTTGTAGTATGTATCAATATTTATTTCTATTTTTTGTGTGTTTTTAAGCAGTATTCTATTGCATGATATACCACAGTTGTTGGCACTTGTTGATGGACATTTGTGTTGTTTCCATTTTTTGACTATTACAAATAAAGCGCTATGAACATTCATGCACATGTCTTTGTATGGACATATGCTTTTATTTTGCTTGAGAAAAACTTTGGCATGAAATAAGTAGATCATATGGTAGGTGTATGTTTAACTCTTTAAGAAATTCCCAAATATTTTTTTAAAGTGGTTGTGCCATTTTATATTCACTAGCATTGCATGAGATGTCCAATTTGTTCACTTCCTCACCAGCACTTGGTAGGGTCAGACTTTTTAATTTTAGCAATTCAAGTGGTGTATAGTGACATCTCATTATGGTTTCAGCTTAAAATTTGCTAACGACTAATAATGTTGAGAGTTTTTCATGTGCTTGTCATTTGTATATCAGGAGCTCTTGAGAATATGCTTGCTAGCAAAATTTCAGTGCTACATTCATGATGAAAATCTATGGCTCTGTGTCACAATATTTTTTCATTTGGGGGGATGGGTTGGTTAGACATCTGTATTTTCTGTTTCACACCATCAGTACTTACCTCTCTGTCAAATTATTGAAAAGCTGAAATACGCTTCTGTTTGATTCCATCAAAAAATAGTTTTTCAAAAGTTGAAAGCCTTGAGCATTTCTCTCAAAGCATTTTGCAAGCTGGTTATATCTTGTTGCTCTTTATATGCTTACTTTGGTGCTCAGAGATTACTGATTGGAAGCAGGCTGTGGTTCTCAGACACACAGCATTTCACTTGTACTTTGCTGGCTTTATCAAACAACATTTTTTGTTTGTTTGTTTTGTTTTTTTAAGTCAGGGATTCTTAATTCCCACAGAGGTTTTAAATTTTATACAAGAAATGATTCTAGAGGTGAAATATCTAAAATGTTATGTTATGCTGTATTTAACAATGTTATATATTCTTTGGAATACAAATAATAGCATCTTAAATATGAACAGCCTGTTTCCTTTCTGTCCCTTGCACACAGCTCAACTACAATACCAGTCATCCCTTGGAGTTAGGTTGTCACATCACTTGGGTTTTGACCAACTGAACAGGAACAAATATAATATGTGCTACTCCCAATCTGTTCATAAAAACCCATCGCATGAGATCTTCATTCTTTCACCTTCTGGATGATCTTGTGACAAATATTGAAGATGGTAGTTCAACAAGATGAAGTGATAGCAGAGTACTGGAACCACCACCTGGAGGAGAACCACAGATGCACCAGGAGCATGAGTTTCATAGATTATGCAAATAATGTCCATTGTTTTAAACCATTCAAATTTGGGAATACGTCTGATACAGCAAATAGCATTGCTATTAATAATACAGAAGTCATTACGGCCAGAAAGATAGGCCAATAATATTTTAACATTTTTCTACTGATGTTCTTCCTCTTTGTCTGGACTTTGGCTTCAAGTCCTTGATGGAATATTGAAGCCCACTGAGACAACAGTGCTTGGAGTTTAATTGAAAGGTGTGACTACTGCGCAACAGTCCTTTTAATCAAAATGTTAAAAAAGAAACTTTATTAAACTGTGATTGAATATATAAAATTAAGATGTAATGCATTTTAAATATATTAGCTCAAATAATAAAATATTAAATTAAGATTTAATAAATTAAACACAGATTAAACTAGATTGAAAAAATACTTTTAAAAATCTCAGATATACCAGAGGAATTATTAACCATTTTATTTAAAACTGAAATTCTATCAAGTTCCAGAGCAATAAAATGGGAACTGTTGAAGGGAACCTAACACATTGGGTATACAGCCATTGTACACTAGGTAAAGAGATTATCAAAAAACTGAAGTAAATTTTTAATACTCTCCTTTAAAGTGTGTGAGAATAAGAGCAAAATGAAACAGCATGCTGAATCTACCAGATCCCAAGAGGTCCCAGTAGCAGTGCCAACCCTCGTGGTGAGCACACAGTTCATCTATTTAGAACTGTTATCTTTTCCCATGCCCAACATAAAAGCTTCTTGAAAGTGACATCATTGTTTGTGCTTATATATTTTCATAAGACAGGCTGTCTCTCTACAGATACTGACCTTTGGGTCTAGAAAGACACTTTTCACAGGAGAAAAACAGTAGAAGAGTAAAATATCTTTGTCCAAAAAAGTGTCAACTGAAACAAAAATGACTTAAGACTCTGTTTTTAATGTTTAATCCTGAGGATAAATGAATGCAAACATATCTTTGTAGTGAACTTAATAAGTGCCAGTACAAAACCCTTAAATAAACATTGTCTCATGCAATTTTTATCATGGTACTATGAGAAAAGTATTATTTTTCTGATTATACAGATGAAGAAATATCAGGGAGGACAAGACATTTTCCAGGGTTGAAACAGCTAGAAATCAATGTAATCAGACTCAAGATTTTATCTCTCTTACTCCATATCCCATGCTGTTTCTATTACTGAAACTCTGTATGTGTGTGTGTGTGTATGTGCGTGTGTCTATTCTGGATGACAAGAGTGGTTTGTATTTATGGCTAAATTATATCCTTGAGGGAATTCAGGCAGTTTCCCAGATGACAAGTCACTATGCATAATCATAAGAATTAAATGAAAGTACAGATGATAATAATAATAATAATAATAAATAAGTATAGCAGTTACTATTAATTAAGCACTTAACGATGTGAGACACACTGATAAATACTTTGCTTGCAATAACTTGTTTGATCATCTGAATGACTTGTGAAATATGCTCTTTCACTACCTCCATTTTATAGGTCAGAAACCTGAGATTTAGCTTAAGAAACATCTGCAATGCCAGAGTTTTTAACTCACAAGGCTGGATTCAAACTCAGCATTATCTGCACTCCATTCCACCCAGTAAATCAAACTCCATCCACTCTCCATTGGCATCTTTAGATTGACTGATATGAGAAAAATAGAACTGAGGACCAACTTGGTTTCTGCTCTAAACCTCCTCAGCTGGCCCTTTCCCAAGTCTTAGAAGCTGTAACAATAGACTCATGTTCATGCAGGGTCATTACCAGACTGACGTGACATTTTTGTTTTAAATACTAGAATAAGCAAGGAAGACATTGCTAGGTGGTTTTACAAGTACCAGACAGGTGAATAAAGTCAGTTTTTATTTCATATCATTTTTTTTTTTTTTTTGGCTGTATTGGGAGGCTGCCAGGATCTTATTTCCCTGATCTAAGTTCCCGGGCCCAAGGCAGTGAAACCTATGCGTCCTAACCACTGGACTGTCAGGAAATTCCCTACTTAATATCTTTCCTCATTTCTTTTCACTCTTCAACCACCTGTAATCTGACTTCAATCTTCTTCCCTCTACCAAAGTTTACTAATGACAACAAATTATCAAATACCAATGGCCTCTTTTGAGACCTCATTGCTTTTGGTTATATTAAAAAAGTCCACCACCCAATTCTCAATATTGTTTCCTGATAACTTCTAAAATGTTCATTTTTCTGTTTTTTTATTCCTAATTTCTCTAATTGCTCCTTCAATCTTTTTTCATCTTTTTCATTTTTATCTCCATTTGACTGCTAAATTTCTAACCTTCTGCATTTGGTTTTTACTCTGTGCTGTTTCATCTCCTTCTGTGGGTATTACCTGCAGTACAAAGATATCATATGTGTTTTTTTATTTTTTTCCCCTCTAATGAGTCTTATTTCAGTCACAAGTATAGCTTTCTGGACCCTGTTTTTTGGAAGAGTTCATCCACACTCTTATTTCCAAATCTATCTCAATATAATATATTTATCCATATACAGAACCAGATTTCTAACTCTCTGCATCTCAATATGGGCTTCCCTGGTGGTTCAGACTGTAAAGAATCTGCCTGCAGTGTAGGAGATCTGAGTTCAATCCCTGGGTAGTAAGATTCCCTGGAGAAGAAAATGGCTACCCACTCTTGCTTGGATTTCACGGCAGAGGAGCCTGGAAGGGCTTCAGTCCTGGGGTTACAAAGAGTCCGATGTGACTGGGTAACTAACTTTCACTTTTCATGTCTCAGTATATTTGGATACCTATAGTGAGATGTCAAATGTAATGTGCTGCAAACTGATCTTATCCTAACTATATGTTGATTAAAACATGCCTGCTAGAGTCTTATTTTTCCACTTATTAGCTGTCACCTTGGGCTTCCCAGGTGGCTCAGTGGGTCAACAATCCACTTGCAATATAGGAGATACAGGCAGACTCAAGTTGATCCCTGGCTTGGAAAAATTGCCAGGAAGAGGGCATGGCAACCCACTCCAGATTCCTGCTTGGAGAATCCCATGAACAGAGGAGCCTGCTTGACTACAGTCCACAGGGCCGCAAAGGGTTGGATACGACTGAAGTGATGAGCACCCACGCACAGCTGTGATCCTGCAAGTTATTCAATTGCCCTGCATTTCATATTCTTACTCGATAAAGTGGAGATGATTTTATTACCTTCACTCTTAGTGTGACTTGATTAATTGTACTCCAGTCAGGTCTTTTTTGCTTAGCTGCTCTGAATCTGCTGATTCCCAGTCACTCCCCATGCCATTATGTTCACTGATCTTGATTAGAGTAGAGAGTTGTTTTGTTGTTCAGTGACTGTGTCGTGTCTGACTCTTTGCAACCCCATTAACTTGCAGCACCCTAGGCTTTCCTGTCTTCACTGTCTCTGAGTTTGGTCAAATTCATGTCCATCAAGTCAGTGATGCTATCTAACCATCTCATCCTCAGCCACCCCCTTCTCCTTTTGCTTTCAGTCTTTCCCAGCATCAGGGTCTTCTCCAGTGAGTCGGCTGTTCACATCACATGGCCAAAGCATTGCAGCTTCAACTTCAGCATCAGTCTTTCCGATGAATAATTGGATTTGATTTCCTTTAGGATTAACTGGTTTGATTTCCTTGCAGTCCAAAGAATCTCAGGAGTCTACAACAGCACAATCATTTGAAAGCATCAGTTCTTCAGTGCTCAGCCTTCTTTATGTTTCAACTCTCTCATCCTTACATGACTGCTGGAAAAACCATGGCCTTGACTATACAGACTTTTGTCCGTAAAGTGATGTCTCTGCTTTTAATATAATGTCTAGGTTTGTCATAGCTTTCCTTCCAAGGAGCAAACATCTTTTAATTTCACCTTTTAATCACCACCATCAGCAGTGGTTTTGGAGCCCAAGAAAATAAAATCAGTCACTGCTTCCACTTTTGAGAGACTCATAACCAAAATTTCACCATGTCTGTCTGTACATTATCAAATATTGATCTTAAATATGAAGGTGTATCAGTTGAACTTTTCTGGCAACAGTAAGTGCTTTTCCTAATTTGTTTAAGATACTCATAAAATTTTATTACTTACTAAAGTTTAACGTTTTGGTGCATGTGTAGCAAAATGTCTGCTGTAGCTGCCTGTTATCTGAGAAGGGCTTTGCTTTGTGTTCTGATGCAGCTGGAAAAAAGAATCTAACCTCTAGATTGTGAAGAACACTCTTCCTATTTTCCTGAAGAAGACCAAGTTCAAACAAGTTCAAAGAGTTATATGCACACACACACATTTTCCTCTTGGAGGGTAAGTCAGTGAGTCACTGAATTTATGCTACTTTACAGGGCTAGCAAAGTTGTTATCCATCCAAATGTGTGATTTAACCATTTCAAGAATCATAAAGTGAGCCTATATTTGCACTGATCATTCACTATCCCTACAATACTTTATCCATTTGCTACCTCCCTATTCATACTACAAAATCTTTTCTACTGTTTCCATTTTAATAGAATCTCTTCTGGTCCATGCTGCAGAAGCACAACAATTTTTATAATATATAATATAGATGACCACAATAATAACAATATATTCCATAATAACACATGTCCTGTGTGCCTAGTGAGAACTAAACCTTATGACCAGCTTATTAGATAGGATCTCTGTTTTACGGATGAGGAAATGGGCATTTAGTTAAAATGAGTAACTCGTGCAAAGCATACAGTTTCCTGCATAAAACCAAAATGTAAACCCAATCTCTCTGCCATTATCTCACACTTCCTCTTCCACTGGCATTCTTCCCACACCTGTTGCACATAGGTCAGCTAATATGCAGCTCCAAAACAAGCATCATTGTTTTCAATTACTACATTTCCATTACAGTATCTATAATATAAGAGTCTTTAAAATATATGTTGAATGAATGAGTCAAACAAATAGTACTCAGATGTTGCATTTGTATTGAGCATTTATTATAGAAAAGAGTTTATGCCAAGAAAATGTGGTCCCCATTTCAAGTAGCTTATACTCTTCCAATTTAGTAGCACTGCCCACAGTGTGGGAGACCAGGGTTCAATCCCTGGGTCAGGAAAATCCTCAGGAGAAGGAACTGGCCACCCACTCCAATATTTTTGCCTGAAGAGTTCCATGGACAGAGGAGCCTGTTCGTGGGATTGCAGATAGTCAGATACATCTGAACAACTAACAGTGCTACTTCAATGGACCAGCAGAAAGGCACAAAGGAAGGCACTGATGGATTCAAATTTGTAATTCTGACTTTGCCAAAGCCAGGATTCAGAAAGTCATATAACTTTCTGTTGCATGACTTCCTGGCATTTTGAAAGCCAGAAGGTTACATTATGTAATCAAAAAGCCAACTTCCCATTCTTGACAATCTGTACTGCCCTCTAGAAAATCACTCCTTTATTGCAATACACTGTTCTTATGTGTAAATCACTGGCATTTAGCAAAAACTGGCTTAAAGGATTTGCAAACTGCAACAGATTCTACTTCAGGAAGCACAGGTTTATGAATCTGTTAAAATTTTTGAATGATTATGAGTAGCAGAAGGGTTGATCTAGGCATTTTACTTTTGCTATTTTTTTTCATCTTGAACTCAAAATTTCAATTCCCTCTCTTCATAATGGAGATTCTATGATGATATAAAAAATGTCCTAAGTAGGAATGGACATATAGTAGGTACTCAGGAAAATGTCATTTTCTTTCCCCATTCTGTCTCTAATCATTTCTCTTACCACCTACAGACCATTAATGTCTTTCTTGTTCATTTAGTCTGTTACACTGAACTTCATAACAGATTTAACCTTAATAGAGTGCCAGAACTGACCAATCAAAACAGGTCCCGCTTCATCATCAGGGCTCTTTAGCCTCCTGCAGTAGACTTATGGGTCCTGGTGTATTATTAAGACTGGGTCTGGCTTCCCTGATAGCTCAGTTGGTAAAGAATTCGCCTGCAATGCAGAAGATCCCAATTCAATTCCTGGGTCGGGGAAATCTGCTGGAGAAGGGATAGGCTACCCACGTCAGTGTTCTTGGGCTTCCCTTGTGGCTCAGCTGGTAAAGAATCCACCTGCAATGCAAGAGACCAGGGTTTGATCCCTGGGATGGGAAGATCCTCTGGATAAGGGAAAGGCTACCCAGTCCAGTATTCTGGCCTGGAGAATTCCATGGACTGTATCATCCATGGAGTTGCAAAGAGCTGGATACGACTGAGCTACTTTCACTCATTCACTCACAGATTATTTGAGTGTCAATGTCAGAAGTGCATCAACCTGCATTATTCAATTTGGATTTGTCTAAAAATTCACTGGAAATACCAACTGTAATTTATAACATTCTCCAGTACTTGATACTTTCTTTAAACTAATTTTAAACATATTTAGTTCTTTTTAAAAATGAGAAGTAAACAAACAAACAAAAAAGCTTCTTTAATGTAACCATGATGAAATAGTCAAAGTTTTACTGAGTGCTTATATTGAGCAAGGTATTATAAAATTCACTGCTAGAAAATATGAAAACATATGGAGAAAAGAACCCTCAAAATCAGTAGTTTGATTCTACTGATGTAAAATAAGAAATATTAGCATCTACAAATTATAATGGAGATGTAATTTCATGAAAGGAAATAGCTGTCAATGATTTGCAGAAACTTTTAGGCACAAATTATCCAAATTTTTGAATAGCAATTCCAAGATCAAGCATGATTTAATTAGATAATATTTTTTCTTTTGACTACAACATTGTCAAGCAAGATTACAGATCATAATCCTCTTGACTGACTGGAGACTGTATGATTGTATGTAGCTCCTAAGATTCTAGTGTCCGCTCACAAAATATTGTTTCAAAAATAGTAAAAGCAATATATCAGGATAGTTTTGTCCTGCTTTTCCATCCAGTAATGTAAAAACTGAGAGCATTTGTTAAAGAAATCATCAAAAGACCATTTTTGATTACAACACAAAGACATTCACATTTCCTGAGTAAAGAGATTATAGGGAAAATTAGTCACTGGTTGATCATAACTCAGCAGAAAATTGCTAAGTATACAAAAACCATATAAGAACTGAGGGAAAAAAAATCTTATTAATGAAATGTCACAAAATATCATGGTTCATTATGGTCCTAACTTCCTGATGCTTACTGAACCATAGAATTTTTTTTATTAATTGTTCTTTTTATGCACATATTTTAAAAAATATACCAAAAATCTTAATCAACTAAATCACTAAATACAATTAACGATTTTTGAAAAAGTAACTTTAAAATATTTTAAATGCCTTACTTAAAGATTACAATGTGCAAGATATCTAAATTTAACCAAATTAATTATTATGTAGCAGCTTTAAGCTTTAATTTTAATTCTTGGATTTACTGAACTCAAGAAAGTATTTAGCAACCTGTTTATGTGTTATGTATGTTGTAATTAAAACTGTAAATG
>SJYC01030255.1:0-20724 GCA_006408675.1 Madoqua kirkii | reverse complement strand
CCATACATGACCACAGGAAAAACCATAGCCTTGACTAGATGGACCTTAGTCAGCAAAGTAATGTCTCTGCTTTTGAATATGCTATCTAGGTTGGTCATAACTTTTCAAGAAAATCAGAGATATCAAGGGAACATTTCATGCAAAGATGGGCTCAATAAAGGACAGAAATGGTCTGGACCTAACAGAAGCAGAAGATATTAAGAAGAGGTGGCAAGAATACACAGAAGAACTGTACAAAAAGGATCTTCAAGACCCAGATAATCATGATGATGTGATTACTCATCTAGAGCCAGACATCTTGGAATGTGAAGTCAAGTGGGCCTTAGAAAGCATCACTACGAACAAAGCTAGTGGAGGTGATGGAATTCCAGTAGAGCTGTTTCAAATCCTGAAAGATGATGCTGTGAAAGTGCTGCACTCAATATGCCAGCAAATTTGGAAAACTCAGCAGTGGCCACAGGACTGGAAAATGTCAGTTTTCATTCCAATCCCAAAGAAAGGCAATGCCAAAGAATGCTCAAACTACCACACAATTGCACTCATCTCACATGCTAGTAAAGTAATGCTCAAAATTTTCCAAGCCAGGCTTCAGCAATACATGAACTGTGAACTTCCTGATGTTCAAGCTGGTTTTAGAAAAGGCAGAGGAACCAGAGATCAAATTGCCGACTTCCACTGGATCATGGAAAAAGCAAGAGTTCCAGAAAAACATCTATTTCTGCTTTATTGACTATGCCAAAGCCTTTGACTGTGTGGATCACGATAAACTGCACTGTAAGGGCTGACCTAATGTGTGTGTGTGTGTGTATGTCTGTGTGTGGGTGTGTGTGCGCATACATGCGCACATGCTTCCTAAGTAAGTCACTTCAGTTGTGTCCAACTCTTTGTGACCCTATGGGCTGTAGCCCGCCAGGCTCCTCTGTCCATGGGATTCTCCAAGCAAGAATACTAGAGTGGGTTGCCATGCCCTCCTCCAGGGGATCTTCCTGACCCAGGGATCCAACCCACATCTCTATGTCTCCTGCGTTGGTAGGTGAGTTCTTTACATCTAGTGCCACCTTGGAAGCCCTGACCTAATACTGCTTTGTTATCAAAATGCCCTTTTATATTTAATTATGGGCAGACTGGTCATTATTTAGCCTATATAAACCTTAAAAGAACCATTTACTTTGAACCTCTAGTAATAATATATGATAACGCACATTGTTTCAAAAATCTTTTGGAATAAATGCCACAATCCTAACTAAATAAAGCACAGTTATCTATCTAATCAGAGTCATCCTAGCTAACAAAGTTTATGAAATGCATAACAAATTCTTAGATAACACTACAAGGCTATGTTAGAGTTTTAATGGAATAGCCAGGATCTTTTCGTTCCAGGCAGAATAAAAGTTCCTTTATCTGTTCTGTGAGGAGTTTGGCGGTTGACTCAAGGGCATTTCTAACTTTTCAAAATGCAGGATTTCAAGCATATTGCCTGTGTTAAAAAAATAATACGTGTATTTTCTTCTTTTGGTCTGTACAACAATTCTCTGTGGCAGATGAGGTTACTGATGTCAGTCCTGTGTTAGAGAAGAAGCTGAAACAGAGAGGTGGAGAGTTTCTCTCATTCACACAACTTCTTGGAGATGTTGAGCAACGAACCTGGCTGAGCCCTAGGAGGAGGTCATCATCCCAAGTCTGGAAGTTATATATTTTGACCCAAGAGAGTTTCCTCTAGACCCTGGAGACCAAAATTTTGAGCAGCCCAGCATGGTGAGGGTGTTCCTGTAGTCCTTCCCAACCTAAATGCCTCCATTTCTCTTGTCTGTGTCTTTGGTTTATTGTGGCCCTTTCTAGGCACTATTTGGCTTGTTGGCTTTGCTAAGAATTTTAGGGGCATTTCTCCCTAGTGTGATAAAATGGTTTCTTGATTCATTGAGGTTAATTTCTGTTGTTTCCTGCAGTAAGAAAACAAAGCAAAACCAAAAAAAGAGAGGAATTCTCTCTCTTGGTCCTTGACCCCACTCCTCCAAGCAGCCTCGGGAGTGGGCCTGCTTTGGTTCCTGGAGGGGATTCAACCTCCCTCTCCCCTGCCACCCTCCAAACCTTAGGCTTCTAAAGGGATTAGAGCTGAGTTGTACTAGAAACAGAGGGGCCCCTAGGGCTGAAGGGGGCCAGCTACTCCCAAACTGTGTTCCAGAAGAGAAAGGACTTTTGATGGGGATGGAGAGAAGCAGAATTGAGGATCAGGGTCACCAGTAAAAGCTATTTTCTTTGTGCCACAAGGGACATTTCCTATGGCTGCTTGGCAGTGAGGGTAATGGAATGAATAGGACCACTTGCCTTTGAACAGATTCTGCAGGCCTGGGCCCTAAGTATCTGCAACTAGGTTGGCCTGAGGAATAGATGTGCTTCCATCTTCTGGGTACCACTTATCCGACCCCATCTCTATTCTTGGGTGGAGGTGAAGAAAATTGTTCTCCAGGGGAGGAGGGCAATATTTGTACCCATCATATCAAAGACGATAGCTACTATTCATTGTGGGCTTCCCAGGTGGTGCTAGTGGTAAAGAACCTGCCTGCCACTGCAGGACACAAGAGACATGGGTTCTATCTCTGGGTTGGGAAGATCCCTTGGAGGAAGGCATGGCAATCCACTCCAGTATTCTTGCCTGGAGAATCCCACGGACAGAGGAGCCTGTCAGGCTACAGTCCATAGAATTGCAAAGAGTTGGACAGACTAAAGCAACTTAGCATATATGCATTATTCATTATGCATTTACCATATGCCTGGCATACTGCTTACTTAGCAGGGCAATTTATGAAAAATTTCATGTGGTAGAACAACTTGATTATAGCATTAACTGTATCTGTATTCAAGGATGTAGGCTGATCAGCAAAGAATGAGAGGAATTTTTTAGTATCTCTCCCCAGAAAGGAACCTAGGCACTGTGTTCTGAGGCCTAGATTTCTTTTACCCTCTGGGAAGAGTCAGGTGGCCTTTATTTATGAAGGTCCAAATCCAGATGGAAACCTAGGGAACTGAGTTTCTGTTTTATCTGGCCAAAAAAATGTTCCAGGAGAATTTGAATTAGAAACCCACATTTAAAAAATAGGAATTTTTAAAGATCAGTTTTTCTAAAATAGATTTTATATAAAAATTCTGAATTTCTCGTGTGTGTTGAAAAATCAGAAGATTTGGTAACATTCAATCTGACTCCACTGTGACAACAATCAGCCAGAGCTGAGTTGAGGCTCTTGGGTGACACAAGCTTGCTCTTCTCACATTGCCACTGTCCCCAAATGCCTGGGGATCTTCTGTGGGGCCCATTTCATTGAAGAATATTCCTGCCTATGAGTGTCCCCTATGAATGTCTGATCTCTGCTCTGGGGCTACTGAGGGGAAAAGAACTAGATATTTCTAGATCTGGAGGAAGACTGGCCCAGAAGTGACTTCTTTAAATCTGGACAAGAGGACAGGATCTGTGGCGTGTCCACAAGCACATGTATTGGGTGTAAAGCCTTTTAAATCTTACTTTTTTCCTGCCAAATATGTAGATATAGACCAAACATCCACTGAGCCATGCTTAGTTGTCATGTAATGTGTAAAAATTGAATCATTATTTTAAATGGACCCTATTTTATTTAAACTTTATTTATTGAATATAGAAATGAATCATAAACATCTTCATGGGTAGTGAAGATATGGGTTATATAGTGTTTCCCTGGTGGCTCAGCAGTAAAGAATCTGCTTGCCAATTTGGGTTCAATCCCTGGGTCTGGAAGATCTCCTGGAGAAGGAAATGGCAACCCACTCCAGTATTCTTGCCTGGAGAATCCCATGGACCAAGGAGCTTGGCGGGCTACAGTCCATGGGGTCGCAAGAGTGAGACATGACTGAGCGACTGATCAGCAGCAACAGTGGGTTATCCAGGAAATAACTGGTGTATTGGTCTCCTGTGGCTGCTGTAACAAACTGCCACCAATTTGGTGGCTTAAAACAATAGAACTTTTATTCTTTTATAGTTCTAGAGGCCAGAAGTCCATGATCAAGGTATTGGCAGGGCTACATTCCCTCTGAGGACTCTAGGGGAGACTCCTCCCTCGTTTCTTTCGGCTTCTGGCAGCAGCAGGCAGACTGCGCAACTGCTGTGAGTGCGTCTGTCTTCACAGGACCTCCGCACGTCACCAATCTCCCTCCACTGTTCTCTTGTAAGGACACCTGTCACTGAATTTAAGGACCACCCAGATAGTTGAGGATGGTCTCACCTTGAGATCCTTAATTACATCTGCAAAGACCCCTTTTCCACATCAAGTCACATGTACAGCTTCCAGGAGGACATACCATTTGAGGGAGTGGAGGTGGGAAGAGGGCACCGTTAAAACCACGTGTGCTGTGCTCAGTCACATTAGTGAAAGAAAGTGAAAGTGAAGTCGCTCAGTTGTGTCCGACTCTTTGTGACCCCATGGACTGTAGCCTATCAGGCTCCTCCGTCCATGGGATTTTCCAGGCAAGAGTGCTGCAGTGGATTGCCATTTCCTTCTCCAGGGGATCTTCCCGACCCAGGAATCAAACCCAGGTCTCCCGCATTCCAGGCAGACGCTTTACTGTCTGAGCCACCATGTCCATTTCTTTGCAACCCCATGGACTGGAGCCTGCCAGGCTCCTCTCTCCGTAGGATTCTCCAGACAAGAATACAGGAATGGGTCCATTCCCTCCTCCAGGGGATCTTCCTGACCCAGGGATTGAACCCATGTCTCCTGCTCCTCCTGAATTGCAGACGGATTCTTTCCCTGGTGGCTCAGAGGTTAAAGCATCTGCCTCCAATCTGGGAGAACTGGTTTCAATCCCTGGGTCAGGAAGATCCCCTGGAGAAGGAAATGGCAACCCACTCCAGTATTCTTACCTGGAGAATCCCATGGACGAAGGAGCCTGGTAGGCTACAGTCCACAGGGTCACAAAGAGTTGGACATGACTGAGCGATTTCACTTCACTTCTTTACCGCTGAGCCACCGGGGACTATACTTAGATAAATAATTTTTCTCTTAAAAATGATTTTTAAAAACATTGATTGGTTCTACTTTCTGGGTCCCTTTTTTGTGTGGCTGCAAGGTGGGCAGAACTGAGCTGAGGGCAGAACTCATTTTGAGTCACTGAGTGGCTCCAGGGTATAGTGTGGTAGTAAAATACTGGCCACACACCTAAGAAATCTGCACTGAGGGCTGAGATCCCTATGCTTTGCCCTCTGGAGGAAGTGGTGGCGAAAATGCAGCAGCAAGGTTACTGATCCCTCTCCCCAGGGTGTGGGACTCAGATGACAAAACTCAAGTGAGGCTTCTAGAGAGTCCAACAGCCCCAGAATTGCAGACGGATTCTTTCCCTGGTGGCTCAGAGGTTAAAGCATCTGCCTCCAATCTGGGAGAACTGGTTTCAATCCCTGGGTCAGGAAGATCCCCTGGAGAAGGAAATGGCAACCCACTCCAGTATTCTTACCTGGAGAATCCCATGGACGAAGGAGCCTGGTAGGCTACAGTCCACAGGGTCACAAAGAGTTGGACATGACTGAGCGATTTCACTTCACTTCTTTACCGCTGAGCCACCGGGGACTATACTTAGATAAATAATTTTTCTCTTAAAAATGATTTTTAAAAACATTGATTGGTTCTACTTTCTGGGTCCCTTTTTTGTGTGGCTGCAAGGTGGGCAGAACTGAGCTGAGGGCAGAACTCATTTTGAGTCACTGAGTGGCTCCAGGGTATAGTGTGGTAGTAAAATACTGGCCACACACCTAAGAAATCTGCACTGAGGGCTGAGATCCCTATGCTTTGCCCTCTGGAGGAAGTGGTGGCGAAAATGCAGCAGCAAGGTTACTGATCCCTCTCCCCAGGGTGTGGGACTCAGATGACAAAACTCAAGTGAGGCTTCTAGAGAGTCCAACAGCCCCTACTCGTTCATGCACTGTCCAACATTTCTAAAAAGCTGACTTCAATAAGGGGTTATTTTGTTTGGCAGACAAGAAAGAGCTATTTTAACAGTTCTCTTTTATTTATTCTGCCTCCGGGATTATGCAT
Organism: Madoqua kirkii; assembly: GCA_006408675.1. NCBI lineage: Eukaryota > Metazoa > Chordata > Mammalia > Artiodactyla > Bovidae > Madoqua > Madoqua kirkii. The sequence goes on along the minus strand of SJYC01030255.1, from coordinate 14,671 downwards.
GGAAGGATTCAGTGTGGTTGGCACATAGTTCCCTTTCAGATCTCTGAAGTTACCCTGACCACCCGAAAACTAGATTCTTAGAATATCCAGGTCCTGGGAGCAATCCAGAGCCTTCATTGGTGATGAGGCTATGTGTATGGGACCCGGAGTGAGGTACCATTCTTTGAATATGGTAGTAAGATTGAGCAGAACCTTCAAGAAAACTTTTCCTGCACTGTCCAAAAAGTTCCCATACATGGAAATGTTATAACAGTTGATAACATTTACCAGGTGCTTTGAAGAGCCCTGGCACAGTGCTGGGCCCTTGGCAGGTACTACATTTATTCTTGCATTTAAACTTTATAATAACTCCTGAGGCACATGATATTTTTATCATCCCCATTTTATAAACGAGGACACAGAGGACAGAGAAGTTAATCACTTGCCCAAGATTGGTGAGCAGCGCAGGTGAGACTCAAAGCCGCCAGAACAGCTCTGGAGACCGTGCTCTTAGCCGCTTCATCTGCGTCTCCTACTCTGCTTCTTTTTCTTTGGCTGCTCTGGGTCTTCGTTGCTGAGCTCGGGCTTTTCTCTGCCTAGCTGTGGTGATCGGGGGCTACTTTTCCTTGTGGTGTTTGAGCTTCTCATTGTGCTGGCCTCTCCTGTTGCAGAGCTTGGACTCTGGGTACACAGGCTTCAGTAGCTGTGGCTCACGGGCTTAGCTGCCCCTCAGCATATGGGATCCTCTGGGACCAGGGATGGAACCTGTGTCTTCTGTATTAGCAGGCACACTTAACCACCAGACCACCAGGGAAGTCTTCTCCTACTCTAATTCTGACAAAACTGTGCCCTGGCTAAGATCATCTCCAGTGTGCCCCGTCCCCTCCCTCCTTTTCCTTCTCTTTCCTTTCTGAGACCAGGAGGGTGGAAGAAAGCCTATGGATTTTTCAATCAGTCTGACCTCAATTCAAACCCTGTTTCTGTGCGCCTATACAGGTTAGATAACCTTTCTGAGCCTCAGTTTAAAATGCTCATTATAACAACTAGTTCATAAAATTGTCATGTGAATTGAATAATGTATGATGCTGTGAAGTGCTACCCAGATCACCAGTGGGACCAAGGCACCCTTCACTTCCCTTCCCTGCTGCTGGGACTTTGCCTGCTGACTATTCAGAGCTGAGCCTCTTCTGGTAATTGCTGTTAGCTGAAGGAAGATATATTAAAAAGCAGAGACATTACTTTGCCAACAAATGTCCATCTAGTGAAAGCTATGGTTTTTCCAGTAGTCATGTATAGATGTGAGAATTGGACTATAAAAAAAAACTGAGTGCCGAAGAATTGATGCTTTTGAACTGTGAGAATACTCTTGAGAGTCCTTTGGACTGAAAGGAGACCTAATCAGTCAATCCTAAAGGAAATCAGTCCTGAATATTCATTGGAAGGATTGATGCTGAAGCTGAAACTCCAATACTTTGGCCACCTGTTGTGAAGAACTGACTCATTGGAAACGACTCTGATGCTGGGAAAGATTGAAGGCAGGAGGAGAAGGGGATGACAGAGGATGAGATGGTTGGATGGCATCACCGACACAATGGATATGAGTTTGAGTAGGTTCCAGGAGTTGGTGATGGACAGGGAAGCCTAGCATGCTGCAGTCCATGGAGTCGCAAAGAGTCGGACATGAGTGGGCGACTGAACTGAACTGAAGGGAGTCAGTCACTGGAAGTTCTGCCCCCTCCTCAGGGTCAACCCGTATCCAATAACTTCTCAACTGAATGTGGAGAGAGGGCATGAGTTCAGCCCCTTTACCTCAGTTTAGGACAACGCTGAAGGACCATCCCAGTTCCAGAGGCTTCCTGTAGGAGGACTGGCTGATGTTGCTGTAGCAGCTACATCATCACTCCACTTCTCCCTCTGCCCAGTCTTGCTGCCTTCAGCCCTCTTGGGTGTTGGTGTTGACATCACTTCCCAGTGAACTTTCATCCCCTAGTCTGTTTCCTGAGGAAACTGATCTACAGTAGCTAATGTTTGCAGGATATCTGACACGTGGTGTACATTCGATAAATTCTTTCAAAGATTCCTGCTCATCTCAGGTACATCCTACAGCAGTGCCTCACCACTTGGGAGCATATTGTGCCTTGGGTTACCTCTGTTTCACCAGAATTTAGCAATCCCACATCTTACATCCACAGGGTAGCACCTTGTCAAAAGTTGATTAGTCATTGGTCAGTGTCTCTCTTCACCTTGGTGGGGGAGGGGGACATTTAACCTGCATTAAGTTGGTCACAGGGTGAGCCTGATTCTAGAGGAGACCCTGTCACACCATGTAGGTAGCTGTCCACAGCCCCCAACATAAAAGGCTTTCAGTGAATGTTTGTTATAAGGCTGTGATGTAATGATGGAAGGCTGCTACTGACCCTGAAGAATAGGCATTCAGTTTTCATAATTCAAAATAGATGGAATTCAAAAACTAGACACAAACAGTCTTTCAACAGTAAGGGCTTTGAGAACTTCATAACATTTGGAATTTCTGTCCCATCAGCAACATGCCTGAGAAATCTAAGCAGTGTGGCTAACAGCTACAGGATATAGATAGAGCAGGGAGCAAGTGCAACACTAGTGGGGCACGTGGTCTTGCCCCCTGGCAATGTTGCCTGCAGAGCCTCTGGCCATCCCAGGCTGGGGACTGTATGGCTAGGAAGGAGAAACAGTCTGGGGCAGTTACATGCATTGTTCTGTGGGCAGGCTATGGGCACTGCAGAAGTCAGTGGGCTGTTCCAGATGATTGGCACTATGGGCCTTGATTTTCCACTTTATTGCAAGATATGAAGATGGGAGGTAATATGAATATGTATAGAGTGATACTCTATAGCCAACACTACTGGCCTGCTGTAGTGTTAAAGGCATGTGGTATACCTTTATCAAGGAGTATCCCTAAGCAATGGCCTATGCTTTAAAGTAACTAATAAAAATGATTCAGTGCAATCCCTATCAAGCTACCAGAGGTATTTTTCACAGAGCTAGAACAAATAATTTCACAATTTGTATGGAAATACAAAAAACCTCGAATAGCCAAAGCAATCTTGAGAAAGAAGAATGGAACTGGAGGAATCAACCTGCCTGGCTTCAGGCTCTACTACAAAGCCACAGTCATCAAGACAGTATGGTACTGGCACAAAGACAGAAATATAGATCAATGGAACAAAATAGCCCAGAGATAAATCCACACACCTATGGACACCTTATCTTTGACAAAGGAGGCAAGAATATACAACAGAGAAAAGACAATCTCTTTAACAAGTGGTGCTGGGAAGACTGGTCAACCACTTGTAAAAGAATGAAACTAGAACACTTTCTAACACCATACATAAAAATAAACTCAAAATGGATTAAAGATCTAAATGTAAGACCAGAAACTATAAAACTCCCAGAGGAGAACATAGGCAAAACACTCTCTGACATAAATCACAACAGGATCCTCTATGACCCACCTCCCAGAATACTGCAAAGAAAAGCAAAAATAAACAAATGGAACCTAATTAAACTTAAAAGCTTCTGTACAACAAAAGAAACTATAAGCAAGGTGAAAAGACGGCCTTAAGAATGGGAGAAAATAATAGCAAATGAAGCAACTGACAAAGAATCTCAAAAATATACAAGCAACTCCTGCAGCTCAATTCCAGAAAAATAAATGACCCAATCAAAAAATGGGCCAAAGACCTAAACAGACATTTCTCCAAAGGAGACATACAGATGGCTAACACATGAAAAGATGCTCAACATCACTCATCATCAGAGAAATGCAAATCAAAACCACAATGAGGTACCATTTCATGCCAGTCAGAATGGATGCTATCCAAAAGTCTACAAGCAATAAATGCTGGAGAGGGTGTGGAGAAAAGGGAACCCTCTTACACTGTTGGTGGGAATGCAAACTAGTACAACCACTATGGAGAACAGTGTGGAGATTCAGAGATTCCTTAAAAAAACTGGAAATAGAACTGCCATACAACCCAGCAGTCCCACTGCTAGACATACACACCAAGGAAACCAGAATTGAAAGAGACACGTAGACCCCAGTGTTCATTGCAGCACTGTTTATAATAGCCAGGACATGGAAGCAACCTAGATGTCCATCAGCAGATGAATGGATAAGAAAGCTGTGGTGTACATATACACAATGGAGTATTACTCAGCCATTCAAAAGAATACATTTGAATCAGTTCTAATGAGGTGGATGAAACTGGAGCCAATTATACAGAGTGAAAACACCAATACTGTATACTAACACATATATATGGAATTTAGAAAAATGGTAATGATAACCCTATATGCGAGACAGCAAAAGAGACACAGATGTATAAAACAATCTTTTGGACTCTGTGGGAGAGGGCGAGGGTGGGATGATTTGGGAGAATGGCATTGAAACATGTATAATATTATACGTGAAATGAATCGCCAGTCCAGTTTTGATGCAGGATACAGGATGCTTAGGGCTGGTGCACTGGGATGACCCAGAGGGATGGTATGGGGAGAGAGGTGGGAGGGGGGTTCAGGATGGGGAACACTTGTGTACCCGTGGCAGATTCATGTTGATGTATGGCAAAATCAATACAATATTGTAAAGTAATTGGCCTCCAATTAAATAAATTTATATTTAAAAAATAAAATAATGAAGCATTAAAACAAAACAAACAAAAAAATTACTAATAAAAATGAATCTCCCTGATAGTCCAGTGGTTTAGAATCCACTTTGCCAATGCAGGGAAAACAGATTCTGTCCCACATGCCATGGGGCTGCTAAGCCCATATGCCTCAGCTACTGAGCCCATGCAACCTAGAGCCTGTGCTCCACATCCAGAGAAGCCACCACAATGAGAACCCTGAGCACCACAAGTAGAGAGTAGCCCCTGCTCACTGCAACTAGAGAAAGCCCGAAGGCAGCAACAAAGACCCGGTGCAGCCAAAAGTAAATAGATAAAAACAATAAAAATAACTTAAAAAGTCCTCAAACCTACTATGACGCACAAAGGCCACTTAGTATTGCTTATGTTGGGAGGTCAAGAGGTTTGCCAAGAAGAACACAAGCTCTGGTGCAAGACTGACCTGGTTTGTAAACTGGGTCCACTTTCTAAGTTTAACCTGATAACCTTAGAAATTACTAACCTTATAGATCATTCCTTCAACTGTGGAATGAACATAATTTTTCCTCATAGTGTTTTTGCAAGAATTTAATGAGAACATTCATTTCAAATCTCTTTGATATGAAATACTACTCAAATAAAAAATATTCATATATCGCATGGAAATAGTGATATTTAAGCACCCATTGGTGAACAATTTTGGGGTTCTCAGGAAATCTTCCTTAGACATTGTAGTGGGAGTCTGTTCATTCTGGCCTTTCTTTGGGTAACAGAACCCTTCTTCTCTGTAGGAAATTCCTTTCATGTGATTTGCTAGCAAATGACCTTATCTCTTCTAACCATAGAAGACGAGAACAAAATTGTCCTCTCTGGCCATGTCATTTGGTCCAGGGATGAATATACAACCCTACGTGGGTTAGTCAGAGCCTTCTCCAGACTACTGGACTAGAGATATTGGGAAAGCTTGTTACTTTTTGCTAGATTGCCAGACTGGTAGGATGTTAAGCTGGGGATGCTGGAGAATGTCTGGAGCAGGCCTGTCCAGGAGGTGGTGAGAGCGAATCTCAAAAGAGCATGAGAGCCTGGATCCAGCTACTCTAGGAACTAGCTAAACCTCTACACTTCCCAGATGTGGAAACCAAAGGCATTCCCCTTTTCCTTCAGTTGGTTTGAATCTTGCAACCAACAGGGTTTTGCACAATGCAAGACTTCATAATAAGTTAGCAGACTTGGATCAATAATACCCATCTATTTCCAGAGAATCAAATAGGTCTTAGCATGTCCATTTCCTCACCTGTAAAATGAAGGGCAGAATATTTACTTCCCAAGACGCTTGTGAAGGTTCAAAGAGGTAACATATGTAAACTTCCTTCTTTGGGGTTCATAAAATGTTAGCTGCTCTGCACTGGGTGTGGGGAGACTCTACTGGATTTATATGGCTCAGTTCAGTTCAGATGCTCTGTTGTATCTGACTCTTTGCAACCCCATGGACTGAAGCACACCAGGCCTCCCTGTCTATCACCAACTCCTGGAGTTTATTCAAACTCACATCCATGGAGTCGGTGATGCCATCCAGCCATCTCATCCTCTGTCGTCCCCTTCTCTTCCGCCTTCAGTCTTTTCCAGCATCAGGGTCTTTTCAAATGAGTCAGTTCTTCGCCTCAGGTGGCCAAAGTATTGGAGTTTGACTTCATATAGATGTTTCTCACTTTAGGGAAAAATATCTATTGTCATCTTGAGTTCCTGGTTACCCTCCACAACAAATTTGCTTAGTTAAGCTTTTCCTCCATAAATTAGCTTCAGTCCTGTTCTGTATAGGACTGACTTCATCCCTAGGTGAGGCAACAACCTCCTAATATTTCTTTAATTGCTGTTCCACCAATCCCCTTCATCTTATGGCTGATGCTTGGAATTGTACCATCAGAGCTTAATTTAAAAATAAAACTATTAAAAGATAATATATATGCACAAATGTAGACATATTGTGAGTATGTGCTTCAATGAATTCCCATAAACTATAGCCCTCATCCAAAGTACAAAAGAGAAAATTACTAGCATCTCAGAAGCCTCCCCCGTGTTTCCTGCCCTAAGCCATTATATTCCCCCAAAAGTAACCTCTGCCTTGATTTCTAAGAGCATAGATTATTTTACCTGTTTCTTCTTCTTTATATAAAGAAATTATCTGGGGCTTACTCATTAGTATCTGACTTCTTTTGCTCAATATTATTATAAGATTCATTCATGTTGTTGAGTTACAGTTTGTCCATTTCCATCACTGCATAGAATTCCACCCTACTATTCATTCAACTGTTAACAGGTATTGCTTCCCTGGTGGTTCAGTTGGCAAAGAATTCACCTGCAATGCAGGAGACCCAGGTTCAATCCCTGGGTCTAGAAGATCCCCTGGAGAAGGAAATGGTAACCCACCCCAGTATTCTTGCCTGGGAAATCCCATGGACAGGGGAGCCCAGAGGGCTACAATCCACGGGGTTGCAAGAGTTGGACACAATTTAGTGACTAAGCCACCATCACCACCACCACATGCATAGCATTGTTGTAAATGGGACTTTGCTTCCAAGGTGACGCTAGTGGTAAAAAAACAAAAAAACAAAAACCATGTGCCAATGCAGGAGACGGCAGAGATGCAGGTTTGATCCCTGGGTTGGGAAGATTCCCTGGAGAAGAAAATAGCAACCCACTCCAGAATTCTTGCCTGGAGAATTCCATGGACAGGGAAGCCTGGCAAACTACAGCCCATGGGGTCACAAAGAGTTGGATGTGACTGAATCAACTGAGCTCATACACACGAATAGTACTTTTAGCTGAACATGTTGATGCAATTCTGTTGAATGTATACCTACTAGATGGATTACTGAGTTGTGAAATGTGCTTTTTTTTCAGCTATAATAGATATCACATAACATTTTCCCATGGTGTTCCACATCTTTTAACATAAGGTTTTCTTAGTGTTGGAACTCACTATGAGGATGATATTGCAAGCCAGGGAAAATAGAGTTATGCTTTCAAAATTCTGAGGGGAAATTATGTATATATTTTAACATAAGAAAAACTCTCATTCAAATGGAAACATAAAATATGTACATTTCTAGACATATAAAGTATCTTGTACTCCCCTCCCCAAATTTTTAGATTGCCCATAAAGAGTGGGAATATGGGTGGTTTTCATTCTTTAGAAAACTTTGTGTACCAATTGTTTCATAGTAAGCTTGTTTCATTGTTCTAATCACCCATACAGAAATATAGTAATAGCTAACCTTATTGGTTGCTAATTGATTACTTATTGATTAAGATCTAGGCCTACTCTAAACACTCTGTATTTTATGAATTCCTCAAAGCAAATCTTTGAGATAGGTGCTACTGTTATCTCCATTATCTATGGGGGGAAACTGAAACACAGGGCGGTTAGGTGATTTTCCACTGTCACCTATCAATATTCAAAACCAAGGAACTGGCTGAGAGGATGACCCTCCTAAAAGGAAATTAAACGAAGAGAACAAAAAGAGAAGGCAAATGTTGCCAACAATGACAACATCACTCTCACTATTTTCACAAAGACAAGAGCTGCAGCTCCAGCATCCTTCATGTTACCTTGAAGTACTTGCTGTGGAGTGAGGTCCTTCACTGGGGACGTTCTGTGCACAGCATTAAAAGGAACATGCCCACCTGAAATCAAGTGTGTCCCCACCCTGGGAACGGTGAGCCTGGGCTCTGCTCACTTTTAAATGCATTTGACACCCTTGGCAGTTCTGGCCATCATCAATACCACTTCACTTATTTCCAAGAAGTCTGGTGTGTTTGGGAGCACCTCTTTGCCTCAAACTAAATTGGCCAGTCCCAAGGTGAGCACCTGAATCTATGCTAGACTGGTCTGAACCTCTTCTGTGTATATAAGAATGAAAAATATTAGACATCAGTCACTTCCTCCAATTAAGTCCTTTATTTAGTTTTAATAGTAGAACTAAGAGCCTGGCCTAAGTCATGCCTTCTTCAGTAGATGCCATTTCAATGGATTTTGCAGTCCCTCTGATACCAATATTCTTATTTCAGCCCTCTTTGTTTCTTTAAATAATTGCATTAAATAAAATCTCATAAGCTGAAATTGTATTGATTGTATCTGGTGACGTTTGTGCATTCCAATGCCTCCAAAAAGCCCCGTTCAGTCTGGTATTGAACTGTATCCAAATGGAAACCCATTAAAAAACTATTTTCCTGGCAAGAAATAATTGATGTGAATCTAGACTAATGTGGTATTGAAGAGGCCTAGGAAGTTACACAGTTAAACGTTTGTTTACTAGAATCCCATGTCAGGCAATATAAATGTTTTCTCCCTGCGGATGTACTGTGAACTGATTTGAGGTTAACCTGGTTTAAATCCTGGCAAGTGGAGTTAGTGTTTCTTATGCTTGGATTTTGTTATAAAAATCCTGGCAATAAATGATTTTAGCCTTATTATATTTTAACACCCTTGAACCAATGTCTGTATTAGCTTCCCATATCAAGAAGGGAGAAAATTATAACTCTAGGGATTCTACAGTTTTTGTCCTCGCATCCTTTTTGGCATTAAGTTAAATTTCCGTTTTCACTTATCTTCTTTCATTTTTGTAGTAAGAAGTACTAGATTCTCCTGGGGCTTCCCAAGTGATGCTAGTGGTAAATAACCCACCTGCCAATGCAAGAGACTTAAGATACATGGGCTTGATCCCTGTGTCAGGAAGATCCCCTGGAGGGGGTCATGGCAACCCACTCCAGTATTCTTGCTGGAGAATCTCGTGGATGGAGGAGTCTGGCTGGCTACAGTGTGGAGGGTCACAAAGAGCCAGACACGGCTGAAGTGACTGAGCCACATGCACAGATTCTCCTACTGGCCCCACTTTGGCCCCTGCTTTCTTCTCAGAGTCTATGGCTTCCCTGTGACCCACCCAGGCTGGGCCTCCAGAACCCCCTGGCCATGACCCCGAATTTCAGTCACAAGCTTGAGTGGAATAGACCACTAAACATTTGAGTCCAGCCGGCACTTTTCCTTAACATATGCAATTAAATCTCTTGGGCTGGCATTCTTTCAGATAGGGCAGCTAGGACTCCAAATAATTTTCTTTGGGTCCCACAGGGAAACAGTCCACAGACTTTGAACTTGGGTTCACAAGTCTGTCTCCGTAAAACTATCAATTTGTTTTGATGCAAAAGATGCAAGTGTCTCATTACTATGTCCTCCTTTATTATAAAGAGAGAAGGGTTATAATCATCTGCACAAATTCATACCAAGGTGTTTCCATTCCCTCTTCAAGTTCTTAAGGATGAAATGTCCAAATAAATTAAGTACTAATAATAGCCTGCAAGATAATTAGCTATAAAGTGTCTTTGCATTTTAATTGGGCAAAAGCTTCCTGTGTTTAGTCACTCAGTCATGTACGACTCTTTGCGACCCTATGGACTATAACCCACCAGGTTCCTCCATCCAAGGAATTTTCCAAGCAAGAATACTGGAGTGGGTTCCATTTCCTTCTTCGGGGGATCTTCCAGACCCAGGGATCTCTTAGGTCTCCTGCACTGCAGGCAGATTCTTTACCTGTGAGCTACCGGCTTCCCTTAGGTTAAGTGAATGTAACTCTGAGACTTCAGTGAGTCCTGAGAGGTTTCTGGTGGGAAAGAAGGTGGGTTGACTGATGTGTCAAGAATCACTCAAATCCCACTGTATCAGAAGCTTAGCCTTTCAGCAGTGGACAGTCATCCATCACCCACCCTCGCTGCTGCCGCCCCTGCAGTTCAGCTTGATCTTAGCCCAAGGTCTGGACTTGCATGTTTTTGGACCATCCTTATCTAACATAGTCCTTCTCCCTCAGCTTTATGTTCGCAGCCATTTCTGAAAATATTGTGTGCGCAAGTTCAGTCGTGTCCATCTTCGTGACCCTATGGACTGTAGCCCGCCAGGCTTCCCTGTCCATGGGATTCTCCAGGCAAGAATACTGGAGCAGGTTGCTATTTCCTCCTCCATGGGATCTTCCCGACCCAGGGATCGAACTTGAGTGTCCTGCGCTTCCTGTATTGGCAGGCAGATTCTTTACCACTGGCGCCATCTGGGAAGCCCATGTTCTGAAAACACTGGGTTGGCCAAAAGGGTCATTTGGTTTTTCCATAACATCTCATGGAAAAACTTGAATGAACTTCTTGGCCAACCCAATATAATTCAAAACCTATCATCTTTAACTCTTGTTTCAAATTTAAAGAAAAAAAATTCTTTCATATATCTGTGCACTCCTCACATTGCTGTGTAGTTGCCTGCATGTTCACTGTCTTCTATTGGGCCTGAGGGATTCTCAAAGGGAAGAACTAGGTCTTCCTCCAGCCTTGTCTGTCTGACTTCTCTAGGCGCACTCAGCAACTGTCCCTGGTCTTTTTGCTGCTTCTCGAGCACACCAAGCTCCTTCCCACCTCAGGGCCTTTGCACTTTCTGTCCCTTCTACTTAGAGAGTTCGTCTTGTACATCTTCATGTGGCAGACTCCTTCTCATCAACAGTGTCAGTCAGCTGCCACCTCCCTGAGAGACTGTTTCTTTTTAAAAAAGAAATAAAAAGCACAACCTACTCTTGGTGAGAGGAGAGATTTTATTTGTTTAGTTCTGACCTTGCTGGGGTGTGTAAATTTTCTCAGGTTTCAGTGAGGGGGGCTGCTCTTGGCCGTGGTGTGCGGGCTTCTCGTTGTGGGGGTTTCTCTTGTTTCGGAGCTCAGGCTCTGAGTGAAAGGGCTTCAGTAGCTGTGGCACATGGGCTTAGCTGCTCTGTGGCATGTGGGATCTTGTCAGACCAGGGACTGAACCTGTGTCCCCTGCATTGGCAGGCAGATTCTTTGTCTACTGTGCTACCAGAGAAGTCTCAGAGAGACTCTTTCTGATATCTCATGTAAAGAAGCCTCCAAACTCCAGTCACTCCATCACATTTGGCTGGGGGAATCTTAGTTCCCCAACCAGGTGTTGAACTCAGGCCCTTGGCAGTGAAGGAGGGGAGTCCTTACCACTGGACCACCAGGGAATTCCTTGTTTTGTTTTCTTCACAGCAATATCTGATGTTATCAGGTTGATTTTAATTTTTTAAAGCAAGCAAACAAAAAGTCTATTTTAACTCCCTGAGAAAAACATCTTGTCTTGTTCACTGCTGTATTCTTAGCACCTTGAAAGGTAGCTAGCATCTAAAAAACAGTCAGTAAGTATTGATGTAATACGTGGATGACAAGCAGTACTCAATAAATGTTACTTAAATGAATAATAAATGGATGTGTTTGGTTTCCCCTTCTGATCACTCACATCCACACCTTTCATGTGGCATAATCGCCTTCTCCTTTATATTGGAATGACCTCAATCCTCTGGGTATTCTTGGAGCTCAAATAGGCAGGAAACCTGTGGAATTTATCTGTGTATCTTCCTTAGCATGAGAAACTCACATTGTAGTTTTTAGCAAGCGTCTGAGTCACTCATTTTCTTTTTTTTCTTTTTTTAAGAAAGTCTTAAATAATTTTTTTTTTCATTTTTTGGCAGCTCTGGGCTTAGTTGTGGTGTGTGGGCTCTAGAGTGCGAAGTTCAGCCATGCAGGCTCTCTAGCTGTGGCATGCAGATTCAGTAGTTGCAGTACACGAGCAATTACTCTGAGGCATGTGGGATCTTACTTCTCCAATCAAGAACTGAACCAGAGCCCCCTGCATTGGAAGACAAATTCTTAACCATTGGACCACTAGGGAAGTCCCACTCCTTCCATTTTCAGATATCTAACAGAGGCCAAAAAATGCCACTTGGGTGCTTACCAATGACTCATACTAACCTGGCATTCTGCTTTATGGGTAAGCATGCATGTTCGTGATGCTTAGGGCAGAAAAGCACGATCTGCATGGCCAAACCTTCTATTCATGCTTCTGAATCTCTGAACCGAATGTGCTGAAAAGGTCGGGACAGCAGTTTCCTCATGGCTAAAATAATCAACAATATCAATTGACTTGCTTCCTATAACCTTGTATTGACCTTTGAACCTCAACAGCACATCAAGATATCTTTAAAGAGCACCCTCAGCAATGCCCTGTGCTCGGCTGTGACTTAACAATCAAATCCATGTACAACCAGAGCTTGGGGTGTTTTCCCACTGATGTGTGTTTTTTAACTTATATGTGGGCCAAAATTCATCTGTCATTTTTACTTTGCATAGTTTATTCCTGTCATTTTGGCATATTATTCCCTGTAAAAGTTTAGTATCATTTTCAAATTTAGAGATTTTACTGTGCATTCTCTTTTCCAAAACATAATAAACCATTAAATTAGATTGGCCTAGGATTGATTCCCTGGGAAATTCCACAGTTTACATTTTTCCACTTAATACTATTTCCATTATCTTGATACTAATACTTTACCCATAATAAAACCCTCTGTCTAATCCTAAGGTAACTCAATTAAAAAACAACTATTGCTGTGAAACATTTTCAAAGATTTTTCCAAGAATAAAATACACTTGATATCTTCTTTTCCCACATGTTTATTTTTTTCCCCTGAAAGAATTTTACAGATTAGTTAGGCATGATTTCTTCTAACAGAAATTGAGTTGGCTTTTCTCTAATTGACAAATACTCAGTAATCCTATTTTTCATTCACATTTCTACTAATGTGTAGATAACTTTCTTTTATAGTCTTAATTCCCTCCCACTAAATACTTTAGGCTGGGTAAATAATGATTACATCTAGAATCTCAATTTTCAGCTTTTCTTTCTTAACATAGGAAGTAGAAGAGAATACTACAAAAACAAACAAACAAACAGAAAAACACCATATCTACTTTACTATTTTAAAAATTATTTTATTATGTGATTAAAAATTATTGTCCATGTGCCACATTCAGCCACTGGTAAACGTGTGAGAAAATTAGTAAAAAATGATCTGGCCAAAATCATTGTATTTTCAGCTTCCATTTAAATATTTCAATGTTTTTCTTTTCTTTTCTCTTTAGCTTTGCCTCCTAATTCGTTCTATCATCCTCTTATCTAGATATTGTTTCCGCTCTTTCCTCAGGATTTATTTATTTTTTTCCTTTTATCTCTAACTCTTTTACTCTGTATTTAGTTTCATTGCTAATAGCCAGAAGTTGGTCTAGTAATGAATTTTAACTTGGAATACTCATTCACCCTCTATTTTATGGCTATTGATGTTACTCTTACAAGTTTTAAATGGACTTTAATGCATGATTCCTTTTTGAAGAACTTGAAATGCTGGTAACTCTTAAGTTTAAACCCATCTATTCTCTAGCATACTTTTCTAAACAATCTGAGCAAGTAAAACATTTAACCTTTTTTCTTTATTCTGCTCTCTTTGATAGAAACTCAGTACTCTTGATTTGTTAATAAGACAAATAAATCCTCCTTTGAAAGACATGACTGGTGCTGTATTTGTGCTTAGAGTCATAGCTAGAAATTCTAAGCTCCCAGGTAACAATTTTTCAGAATGCTTCTTTAACCTACATTAATTGCAAAATAAACAGATACACAAAGCTAAACCTTCAGAAATCTTGCTAGATGTTCAAAGCTTTCTAATGTTTTGAAAAGCCATCAAATACAACCCTTGAATGGATTTGGCTTATTGTTTGCATGTTTTCTTTAACAGCTTTATTGAGACATAATTTATACATCATTCAATTCATCCTTTAAAGTGTGAAGTTTAGTGGTTTTTAGTACATTCACAGATGCAGCCACAGTCAATTTTAGAACATTTTCATCACCTCAAGAAGAAACCTCTGTTTTTTGGCTATAATCTCCCCAATTCCCCATCCTCACCCCACTTCCACCTCACCCCTACCTCATGCCCTTAAGCAACCACTACTTGAGTTTTTGTCTACAGAGTTCTGGACTTCATGTAAGTGAAGTAACATGGTATGTGGTTTTTAGTGACTGATTTGTTTCATTGAGCATAATGTTTTTAAGGTCCAGAGATTCCCCTCATCCAAGGTAAGGAGCAGCAGCTCTGTTTTGCTGGAGCAGTGTGAAGACATACCCCATGCCCGAA
>SJYC01030254.1:0-29449 GCA_006408675.1 Madoqua kirkii | reverse complement strand
CCCTTCCCAGGTGACGCTAGTGGTAAAGAACCTGCCTGCCAATGCAGGAGATTTAACAGATGCGGATTCAGTCCCTGGGTCGAGAAGATCCTCTGGAGAAGGGCATGGCAACCCAATCCAGTATTCTTGCCTTTGTTAGTCTCATGGACAGAGAAGCCTAGAGGGCTACAGTCTACAGCATCGCAAAGAATTGGAAAAGACTAAAGCAACTTAGCACAATGGCAGAAAATCAAGAGAAACTAAAGAGCCGCTTGATGAGGGTGAAAAAGGAGAGTGAAAAGGCTGGCTTAAAACTTAACACTCAAACAACTAAGATCATGCCATCTGGTCCCATCACTCATGGCAAATAAATGGGGGGAAATGGAAACAGTTTTATTTTCTTGGGCTCCAAAATCACTGCAAACAGTGACTGCAGCCATGAAATCAAGACACTTACTCCTTGGAAGGAAAGCTATGACAAGCCTAGATAGCAAATTTAAAAGCAGAGATATCACTTTGTTGGCAAAGGTCCATCTAGTCAACTATGTGTTTTTCCAGTAGTCACATATGGATGTGATGTGAGAGTTGGACCATAAAGAAGGCTGAGTGCCAAAGAACTGATGGTTTTGAATTAAGAGCTGACTCATTGGAAAAGTCCCTGATACTGCGACAGATTGAGGGCAAGAGGAGAAATGGGCAACAGAGGATGAGATGGTTGAACAGCGACACTGACTCACTGGACATGAATTTGAGCAAACTCAGAGATGGTGAAGGACAGGGAAGCCTGGCATGCTACAGGCCATGAGGTGAGAGTTGAACACCACTTAGTGACTGAACAACAGGTTATCTACTAATCAGTTGATGGCATTTATGTTGATCCACCTCTTGCCCACTATTACTGCTGCTGTAAACATTTGTGTACATGTTTCTGATCTGCCATATGTTTTCATTTCTCTTGGTCACATACTTAGTTGAATTATTGTTCAGTGGCTGCATCATTTTATAGTCCCACTGGCAGTGTGTAAGTTTTCCAATTTTTCCATGTCCTCACCAAAAGTTTTTATTATTTGACTTTTTGATTGTAGCCATCCTAGTAGGTATGAAGTGGTATCTCCTTGTGGTTTTAATCTGTATTTCCCTGACAACTAATACTCTCAAGTATCTATTCATGTGTTTATCTGCCATTTGTATCTCTTCTTTGTATAAATCTATATTCAGATCTTCTCCCCAACTTTAATTTATTTTTTATTTTTGAGATGTAAGGATTCTGATGCTGGGAAAGATTGAAGGCAGGAGGAGAAGGGGACGACAGAGGATAAGATGGTTGAATGGCATCACTGACTTGATGGATATGAGTTTGAGCAAGATCCAGGAGTTGGTGATGGACAGGGAAGCCTGGCGTGCTACAGTCCATGGGGTCACAATGAGTCGGATATGACTGAGTGACTGAACTGACTGAACGGTTCTTTACGTTCTAGATACAAGTCCCTTAGCATGAAAGTTTTGATTTTGATAATGTGCATCAATTTTTTATTGTTACCCTTGCTTTTCAGCTTCATATTTGAGAAACTCTGTCCAAATTTGAGGCCATAAAAATATGCCCATGAATTTCTTTCAAAAGTTTCTAATTTTTGCTCTTACATTTGTGTCTTTGATCCATCCTGAGTTAATTTTTGTGTATGGTGTGAAGGGTCCAGCTTTACTCTTTTGCGTGTGGCTATCCAGTTGTCCCAGCACTATTTGTTGAAAAGACTATTCTCTCCCCATTGAATGGTCTTGACATCCTTGTCAAAAATCAGTTGACCATAGGTATATACATTTACTTCCTGACTCTCAACTTTATTTTTCTTTGAGCCCATACCACATCTCAGTGTGGCATCGTAGTGTGGATGTTGCCTTGTGGTATTAATAAGTTTGGAAATTGAGAATGTGAGTCCTCCTACTTTAATTTTTCTTTTCAGAATTGTTTTGGCTATCCTGAATCCCTTGAAATTCTATATGAATTTTAGAATCAGCTTGTCAGTTTGTTCAAAGAAGTTATCTGGAATTCTGAAAGGAACTGCATCAAATGTATAGATCAGTTTAGGGATTGTTGACATCTTAACAGTGCTAAGTTTTCTGACCCATGAATATGGGAATGTTTTTCTGTTTATTTAGATCTTCTTTACTTTCTTTCAAGAATACTTTTGATTCTCAGAGCATTAATTTTATACTTCTTTTGTTAAATTTATTTCTAAATATGTATTTATAAGTATTCTTTTTGATGCTATCATAATTTGGTTACTTTTTAAATTTCATTTTTTGAAGATTGTGTCATCTGTGAATATAGTTTTATTTTTTCCTTTCCAATCTGGATGTTTTTTCTTTCTTTTTGTTGCCTAGTTTTATCTATATTCATAAGAAATACTGTTCTGTGATTTTCCTGTGATGTGTTGTTTGATTTTGATATCTGTGTAAAATTATCTTCATAGAATAATTTGGGAAGTGTTCTCACCTCTTCTGTTTTGGGGGGAGAACTTGTGAAGAATTGATATTTAGTCTTTATTGGATGTTTGGTAGAATTCTTTGGGGAGATTATGGGGCCTGGTTTCTTCTTTGTAGAGACATATATACATACATATATAATATATAGGCTTATTATATATAAGCTTACATATATATATGTATGTTTATATGTTTATATATACATATATATATATATGCATATATATATATGTTTCCCAGGTGATGCTAATGGTAAAGAATCTGCCTCAAATGCAGGAGATTCAGGTTCAGTTCCTGGGTTGAAAAGATCCCCTGGAGGAAGGCATGGCAACCCACTCCTGTATTCTTGCCTGGGGAATCCAATGGACAGAGAGGAGCCTGGCAGGCTACAGTCCATAGCGTCACAAAGAGTCAGAGATGACTGAAGGGACTTAGCCCACACGTGTATACATATATATACATTATATTTGATTACTGACTCAGATTCCTCATTTGTTATAGTTCTGTTCCAACATTCTACTTCTTCTTGAGTCAGTTTTGGTAGTCTGTGTTTTTCTCTGGTTTCCAATTCTCTGCCTGAGCTTCCCCACTTGATTATCTCTCTAAGCACTGGCAGCTGATGTGATGAATCTACACCAGGATTATGGACCACAGATGAGTCTGGTTGGCTGCAAGACTTGGAATAAATAGAAATCAGTGAGGGGTCAGCAACCTGTGACACAATAGAATCCAGACTGTGCATTGGCTGGGAAGTCAGAACCAGCCATGAAACAGAACCAAACCCCAGAAGGAGATAAGAACCAGGAGGTATGCAAACCTGGAAAGGGAAAACAGCAACAGAAGGAAAGGCAGACTAAGGTTCAGGCAGAAAGATCAGAGGCCAGCAGAGAGAAAGGAACCTAATGCCTGGTAATGAATTCACCTCTGCTTCAACCCAGGAGCTTTTCTGTACTTGCAGTGAAGGAAGAAACCACCCTGTAAGCTTGGTGCCTTGAGATTCAAAGATGCAGACGTGTGGGACTATCTGACCACACTGGAAATAAAAGAAGAAAACTGAAATAGTGAGAGAATCATAAAAGGATTCATTTAACCTTTTAAGACATTTCCTAAAACCCACCCCCTTAACTGTGACAGTCATTTCCCAAAGAGAACAATTCATTTAATTTAGTATTAGTGTATATGATTTAAAATCCATTCTTGAACTATCCGTGACTATGCCAAACAATGCACAATTAGACTGTCATGTCCTATATCCCAGAGACATGAAATTATTTTCTCACATTTTAGAATATAAAAACCGAGCCTTTATTCCAAATTAATTCTCTTTCAAAAAGCACGGGTAACATGAGTCCATTAAATAAATAAAAGAAGTAAAATGGAAAATATTTTTGATCACATATTTGATTAAAATATTTAGTATTGTGTATCTGGAAAAAGAAGCTCCC
Source organism: Madoqua kirkii (assembly GCA_006408675.1). Lineage (NCBI taxonomy): Eukaryota > Metazoa > Chordata > Mammalia > Artiodactyla > Bovidae > Madoqua > Madoqua kirkii. The sequence goes on along the minus strand of SJYC01030254.1, from coordinate 25,541 downwards.
TTGAGGGATACAAATTCCAAGTCAGATGGGGTTTATTTTAAAGGGAGAAAGCCACAACTATGCTAATAATCCCTTTTAAGATTCTGTGGATAACATGAGACCCACAGTAGCATCTAACATAAACATGTATGGAGATTTGAGAGAAACACAGCAAAAATAAACTGTGAGAATCACCCCTACAAGGTTTTTTCCACCCTCTGGCTCTTTTAAAATCTGTAGGAAAGCATGAGAAATCTAAGGATACTAGAAAAAGTTAAAAAAAAAATCAAATAAATCTGTGAACTATTTCCTTACAGTAAGGAACATATTAATAGGTAGGTACAGAGGCAGAGTTGGATACAACTGAGTGGTTGAACAGCAGCATAGAGACAGAGTAAGAGACGCAGATTCAATCCCTGGGTCAGGAAGATCCCCTGGAGGAGGGCATGGCAACCCACTCCAGTGTTCTTGCCTGGACAGTCCCATGGACAGAGGAGCCTGGTAGGCTACCGTTCATAGGGTATCAGACATGACTGAAATGACTTAGCACGCACACAAGCATAGAGACAGAGAGATGATTAGATTTATTATTAACTGAGCCATTTAATTCAGCCAGTTGGACTGTTTGGGACGAAATTCCAAATAACAAAAACAAAAACCGACACAGATAAGCTTAGCACCAGAGGTGGCTTGTGGGCTCACATAACTGCAAAGTCTGAATGATGAGATTTTGCTGGATGCTACCTGTTACTCTCTTGCTCTTTCCATCTTTTGGCTTTGCCTTTTTCTTTCTCCTCTTTTTCTTCCTCTTTCTCCTCTTCTTTCCCCTCATGTTGCTTCAGATGGATTCTCTTGTGTAGCTGGGGAAGAGAGTGTCTGATAAAAATAGCTTTTCAGGGACTTCACTGTTAGTCTTGTGATTAAGAGTCTGCCTTCCAATGTAGGTTCATTCCAAGGTCAGGGGTTCAGTACCTGGTGAAGGAACTAAGATCCCACAGAGCTCACGTGCTCTAGAGCCCACACACCACAACTAGTGAACCCCGTGCACTCTGGAATCCCGGGCACCACAAGCAGACCACTGTGCCTCAATGAAAGATCCTGTATGCTGCAACTAAGACCCTGTGCAGCCAAAAGTAAAATACACAAATACTTTTAAAGATAACTTTTCATGTCTTTCAGAGCTAATTGTTTGTTGGTTAAATGAAACAATGAATGAATATAATTGAGGCCAGTACAGCAGTAGTAAGATAGAAGCCAAGATACAGGGCCCAGAGAAAGGTCATCCTTGAAGATCCCTCTGACTCTGACTTCCGTCCTGTCACCAGGACCCCAGAACAAGAGCCTTTCTCCCCACTGGCCTGAGCCTGACGGCCTTCTGTACGTTGCCTGAGTGTAAGTATGGCTTTTTCCTTTCCATGTCATCTACCCAGTACTCATTCTTACCTTTCTACTACGTATGGGTCAATCTATCAATAAGACAGATGAGGTCCTCCTGGAAGTTACATGTGAGTAGGTATGTGTGTTGTGTTTGGGGGTATAATTTCCTTAGATAAGGTGGCAAGTGAAAGCCTCTTTGAGAAAGATGAGGAGGACTCAACCATATGAAGATAATTTCCTAGGAGGGTTGAGAAAATCTCTGTGCAGGTACCTGCTAAGTTTCTGTCTTAATCACAAGAAGAAGATGAACATGTGAAGGTCACACACCTGCTACATGTTCCTAATTGTGACCCTCACTGTTTTTCACTCTTGTGACTGCGGTTACCTCTAGAACAATCTCATATTCTGAAGGGCCCTCTCCACACCACCATTAGAACTGACCTTCTAAAATGTAACCCTGATCAGGACGCTCTCCTGGGTAAACCTTTCCCGCAGGATGAAGTCCAGCTCCCCAGCACATAGCTGCAGTGGTGTTTCTGAGCTGGCCCCTGTGAACCTCATCAGTCATGTTGTTGCCACTCACCTTGTACTGTCATATCGGTCACACAACTCAGCGTGACCTGTGCTCCTGTGACCTGTGATCAGTGCTCCTGTCTCATCTCGTGTCCTTTCACATCTTTTTGCCTTTCCACATACTGTGCCTTGACCTGAAATTCCCTTCCTTTTTGGGGTTCCCATTTTCTGTCCATTGAACATAACCTCATTTCTTTAGAGGTTAATATCTCTTTTAGGAAATTTCTGAATCCCCTTGGGCTGGATTGGATGCCTGTGATTACCTTAATCTTACCACTTATTATAATTTTACAGTATCACTTATTGTAATTTTCTGTTTATTTGTGTCTTTCTCTACTAGGCAGTATCTTTCTGAAGACAGGGTCCTTACCCTATCGTGGTATCTGGGGTATATTATACCAATAGTAAATATTTTTTAAAAATAGATGATGTTATAGGAACTTCCCTGGTGGTCTAGTGGCTAAGACTCTATGCTCCCATTTAGGGGGCCTGGGTTCGATTCCTGGTCAGGGCACTAGATCCCACATGCTGCATCTAAAGATTCTGCATGCTGCAACTAGGACCTCACAGAGCCAAATAAATAAGATACATGAATAAATAAATAAATGATCATCTAAAAAGTGTGGGAGGCTAATTACAACCTTTCAGAAACCTAAGTAAATGACATATGGTGCAAATTTGAAAAATATTTCATGGAACATGGAGAAAATTGATAGAAAGATAAAAAAGAAAATGAAGAAGTAAGCATAATAATCTACCGGACAATTGTTTATTTTCTGCCTTCCAGGGTATATTTTCTTTCTTCTGGAAACATCTCTCCTCAACCCCTAGTGTGGATATCAATAATTTGACTCCACCATCCCTTCCATAGGAATGCACATGTAATCCAGGCTAACCACTCTAAAACCTTGGACCTGGAAGCTGAACCAAGAATAGAACTCACCCCTCCAGTCTCCCATCAGGCTGGCCCAATTAGCATTCTTATGAAGGGACTGATCTCTTCTGGAATCTTGAATCCTGAATTTCTAGAAGCACTTGGCTATCAAGTGGAATAAGCCCACCTGAGAATTAAGCTAAAGTAGAAGAGGATTGCTGAAAAGTAAAGAAATGGCACCTGATTTACAGTTTTTTAAAAAAATTCTTTCTTTATTTATTTGGCTGTGCCAGATCTTAGTTATGGCATGAAGGAGCTTTAGTAACACATGGGATCTAGTTCCCCAACCAGGGATCGAACCCAGGCCCTCTGCACTGGGAGCGTGGCATCTTAGCCACTGGACTACCAGGGAAGTCCCTGATTTACAGTTTTGAACCATTGCATCCATCTGTGTCTGAAGTTAGATCTCACAATCAAACTCCCGATTAGGTGAGACCTAATTTTTGTTTACTTGTAATCATAAGATAAATATTGGAGGTGGAATATAACAAGTGTCAAGGCCTTAAAATATAGAACTGTCCAAGTTGAGGTGTGGTAAGTGGTAATGAGAATTCTGTTCCCAACTGACATCTGGGTTATAGGGTAGACACAAATTAGACTGTCACCTGTTTGTATTTTGCAAATCTGATTACATGTCTCCTGTGATGAATGCTTTAGTGGCTTGTTGAAAATGTCAAGATATTGGAGTGAGTTAACGACTTTTTGATGTTTTTAATAATGTCAAGAAAAACAGGCTTCGTCAAACAGTTAAACAGAGTTAGCATATGCTCCAGAAATTCCATTCCTAGATACTCTAAAAGAAATGAAAACATATGTTCACATAAAAATTGTACAAGAATGTTTATAGCAACATTATTCGTAATAGCCAAGAGGTGGAAACAATCCCAAAGTCCATCAACTGATGAATGGATAAACAAAGTGTGGTATGTGCACGCAGTGAAATAGTATTCAGCACTAAAATGAATTAAGTACTAATACATGCTACAAATATCGATGAGCCATGAAAACATTATGCTAAGTGAAAAAAGGCAGTCGCAAAAGACCACATAGTGTATGATTCCATTTGTATACGAAATGTCCAGAGCAAGGAAATCTATAGAGGCAGAAAATAGGTTGGTAGTTTCCAGGGGCTGAGAGGGATGGGGAGCCTGGGAGGTGAGGGAGTGGGGTCTCTTTTTGGGGGTTAATGAAAATGTTCTGAAATGTGTGACAGTGATAGGTGTGCAACTGTTGGAGGATACTAAAAGCTACTAATCTGTATCCTCTAAATGGGTGAATAAAATGGCATGAAAATATCTCAATAAAGTTGTTTAAAAATGCAGCCTCTAGCCTGAACAGCAAGTGGAGGGGAAGAGCATATAGATTTACAGATAGGCCCTTCCTGCCTACGACTAGCCATCCAAGAGTCCCTAGAGTTAGCTAACCACATGCATTTGGAAAAGTCTAAGCTCCAATGCGCTGGCCACCTGAGCTTAAGAGCCCATTCACTGGAAAAGATCCTGATGCTGGGATAGACTGAGGAAAGGAGGAAAAGGGGACAACAGAGAATGAGATGGTTGGATGGCATCACTGACTCAATGGACATGAGTTTGAACCAACTCTGGGAGATAGGAAAGGACGGGGAAACCTGGTGTCCTGCTGTTGATGGGGTCGTAGAGAGTCAGACACGACTGACCAACTGAACAACAGCAACAAGAATGGTATTCTCTACTTGAACCGGAAGCTAAAGTTGGTGACAGTGAAGAGGTGGGAAGTACAGTGCAAAATGGGAATGGCAAAGGTAGAAGGGGGCTCCGCTGGGCTTCACCCAGGCACCTCCTTCTGTTCCTTCTCTGCTCAACAAAGTTAAGGATCATTCCATCACTGAGAGACAGACCCTGGATGCAATTCAGAGGATTATGAGTGCTGGAATGCTGGGTCACATTTAGGAACAGAAGCTGGAGGAATACAGTGAAACCTAGGACTTCAGAGATGGGCAGAACGTCAAAGTCTCTGGCAATGAGAAAAAGTGATAAGGCTGGGAGTCATGACCCTGCCAGGTCATGGCTTTGGTTATTCATCCACAGAGCTGATGACGTGGAGGATTCTGCTGTCAGGGCTGAGAGTTTGCTCTTTCTTCCAGGAGGATAGGAACTGCTGGAAACTATCCTGGTCAGAGACTGGTTTCCTATTTCCTTTCCTTTAAAAAATTTTTTTAAAATTAATTTATGTATTTTTTACTGTGCTGGGTCTCCGTTGCTGTGCAGGCTTTCTCTGACTGCAGCAAAGCGGGGCTACTTTTCTCTGCAATGCACAGGGCTTCTCATTGCAGTGTGTCTCTCTTCATGGGGCACAGACTCTAGGGCCCATGGGCTTCAGCAGTTGGTGCACGTGGGTTCAATAGTTGTGGCTCCCAACCTCTAGGCCACAGGCTTAATAGTTGTGGTGCACGAGCTTACTTGTTCCGTGGCATGTGGGACCTTCCCAGAGCAGGGATCAAACCTGAGTCCGTATTGATGGGCAGATTCTTTACCACTGAAGCACCAAGGAAGCCCTCCCATTTTCAAAGAAGAATTCTTGTGGTACCTTTTCTGTTTCCCTTCAAGTATTGAAATTCTAAATATGTTGTGGGTAGTTATATTTCTTTTAATAATTTATCCATAGGTTGCTAGATAATGAGTCATATCTGGACTTGAAACCCTGTACTTTAAAGCATGAAGTGGTAACTACATGAGTTTGAGGATCTCTTCTTTGGGTGAGGGGAAGGATATGTGTATTTCATTTGTGGAAGAGGAATCTATATTGTCATAGGAAGGGTCTCCTTAAAATGAATGTACAGAAATAAAATTGAGTATGTATGTCTGTGTGTGTGTGTATGTATGTAGTACACTAGGTAAGCTTAGGGATGGAACATATCTTTCCAGTTTGGGAACAGCCTGACCAACATCTGGTGGGCATATGATATATGTCCCTTCATACTCTGATTGGTCTGAGGTGCATCACATATTAAAGCCAATTAGAAACATTTTTTGGTGAAATTTATTTGGGTTTGAGGGTGGATAAAATTCTTTCTCCTTGTGTAATCTCAAGGGACCTATAAACTTGAAGCTTCTGGAGATCACTTTTGATGCCATTATCAGAGAACTTGCCAGAGGACAAAGTTAACAGAGAGGAAAGTAGACAAAGAAGACAAAGATCTGTGTGTGTTTTGTTCACTGTGGCGCCCCCAGCACTGTTAACAGTGTCTGGCATGTAGTAGGTGCTCAATAAATGTTTGTTGAATGAATAAAATCAGAGCTGAAGAGCAGGGAGAAGAGAGAGAAGTGGTTGGTGATATGGTTTGAATTTCCTGTTCCTGTCATGTCTAGAGTCAACTCTACCTCTCAACTTCCCAAGTACATTAGTCAGTAAATTCCCTTCATTCTGTTCATTGTGTGAGTGCTCAGCTGAGTCCAACTCTTTGTGAGTAGCCCACCAGGCTTCACTATCCATGGCATTTCCCAGGCAATAAAACTGGAGTGGGTTGTCATTTCCGCCTCCAGGGGATCGTCCTGACCCAGGGATCAAACCTGTGTCTCTCATCTCTTCTGCATTACAGGTGGATTCTTTACCACTGAGCCATAGGGGAAGCCCCATTCTGTTCATTACTGTGGCAGATGATTGCAAATTGTCTCAGTTGGTAAGAGTCTGCTGCTGCTGCTGCTGCTGCTGCTAAGTCTCTTCAGTCGTGTCCAACTCTGCGTGACTCTATAGACTGCAGCCCACCAGGGTCCCCCGTCCCTGGGATTCTCCAGGCAAGAACACTGGAGTGGGCTGCCGTTTCCTTCTCCAGTGCATGAAAGTGAAAAGTAAAAGTGAAGTCATTCAGTTGTGTATGACTCTTTGCGACCCCATGGACTGCAGCCTTCCAGGCTCCTCCGCCCATGGGATTTTCCAGACAAGAGTACTGGAGTGGGGTGCCATTGCCTTCTCTGGGTAAGAGTCTAGCCCCATATTAACATGACTCTGTGTACTAGAGGCTGGAAAACTGAAGTCTGCATTACCCAGGTGCCTTTGCAGTGAGAATTTCTGCATATGATGTAGCATCCATCAGATAGGTGCATTTGAACAGGACTTGGAAGGCGGTTACGAGCACTATGGAGAGGCTATTCCAGCAGCACAGCAGCGGAGCTATTTTGGTGCTTTTGCAGCAGCTTCATCAGAAGCCCTGATGTCTAGTCAGTCATTGTTAACGGCAGGAACTCGCTGGTCTGGTTGCCCTAGTGACCATGGCAGAAGCAGCATGGTCTTTTTATTTTTTTGGCTGTACTGGGTCTTCAGTGTGGTGAGTGGGCTTCTCTAGTTGTGGCACATGGGCTAGTGGCCCGGCGGCATGTGAGATCTCAGTTCCCCCACCAGGTATCGAACCCATTCCCCTTGCATTGGGAGGCAGACTTTAAGAGCAACATGGTTAGTCCCAGCATGTCTGTGTTTGTTAGAGGTGGTGCAGTGGCAGCGGCAGAATCTTTACTGTGGGAGATTTTAGTTGTAGTTTCAGGTCCATCTTGTTACTGTAAGTCCTTCAATCACCTTGTAGTAAACTAAGGCTCCTTAGGAAATCCCTCTCTGCTTTTACCAGCTAAAGTGAATTCAGTTGTCTACAACTGAACTGTGACCCATTAACTAATTTAAATTGATTTCCTGTCAAAGCAACTTCAAGAATTTAGACGACTTTGTAGAAATTCAGACAGTGAAAACAACAAAGATACAGAAATAATTATACTGGGAGAAAACTTGCAAATATTTAAGCATATAAATATGGTATTTTCAGTGGAAAAATAGATTGGCCCCAGGCCTCATGCAGTACTAAATACTATAGAACAATAAAACAATATCCATAGAAACTTGAGGGTGGGAATGCTGCCATTTAAGTGTAATGTCAAAAGAATGGCATTCCAGGTATAAAGATCTCAGAATTAGACCATCTATATGTCTTGTCTGAAAAATTTATCAAAGATGGGCTCTATTTTATTGAGAAATTCATCAAAACTAAGGCAATAAAAAATTGGGAATAGCAGGAAAAAACCCACTCCGGTGTTCTTGCCTGGAGAATCCCACGGACAGAGGAGCCTGGCGGACTACAGTCCACGGGGTCACAAAGAGTTGGACACAACTGAGTGACTAACACACACACACACACACACACACACACACATATATCTGTCAGGGCTCTTTGCAAGCAACAGAAATGAACTCTAAGCAAAGAAAGAAATTTGTCAGAGGGCTATGGGATAGCCACAGAATCCAAACAAAAACTAAAGAATCTAGCATCAGAAATGATAGGAACTCAGGCAGGTCCGCGATCCAGAAGGAACTAATGGACGATCTCGTCATTGCCACTAGGATGCCCTGTTACAACCAGTACTGGTTTTTGTCAGATGAAAGCAGAGTGCTTCTGGTTTATTTCCTAATTAGAATGTATCAATAGAAAAGACTATTTCCTAGCTCCAGAGCTATATGCTAGTGCCTTAGGCGGTAGTATTTTGCCCCACATGTAAGTTGATAGCACTTGGAAACTAGAATCCATGTGGTCATGTTAGCTGTAATCTACTGTCATTCTTCAAGAATGTTCTGGGAAACTTTCAGCCCCCACCCCTCCAGTAGGCTTTCCCTCACATATCATTGGCCAGAATGGCATCATATTGCCATTCCTAAGCCAATTAATTCAAGGATAATGGAATTAAATTTGGGTTTACTTAGTCTAATTAAGATTCACCCTCGTGTACCTGGGAGGGGTTCAGTCTCCTTGAGGCACAGAGTTGTCCTACAACTTTAAAATAAAAAAGACATTGTGTTGAGCTAGTGAAAACAGCTGTTGGGTAGGCCACAAACAGTGGCCTTAATATCTGAAATTCCCCCAAGGCTACAGTATTGCTTTTGATTTTGTATTTTAAAAGGGAGAGGGAAACCAGTGTCTTCCATTTGGTTCTTCTAACCGTAATAGTCAGGGGGAAAAAGTCTGGGAATTTTTACCAGTTGTTGAGAATATTCAACATAAGAACTGGGGAAATATCCACAGGGTTTAGAGTCTGACTGGATCAAATTTCATTTCTTTCCTGACCCAGGTATGTCCATTCTGACAGGTAGGTTTCAATGGATTTCTGTGTGCCAGAAATTACTTTAGCTCAAAGCAAGTATCTAAATGTTTCCCAAAAGGCTTTAATTATTTCTCTCATTCCAGACACAGTTATCCTACTAAATGGCCATTAAGAATATCCAGGAGGAATTGTCAGAGCATGAACTTTAGCTATCATCATACGGTACTTAGTTTCCCCATTAAGCAAGATGTTGTAGATCTGTGGATTCAGCTCTGGAAATTGGCTGAGGTCATGATTCTGTTGTATTAGCTCAGGTCAATTATTCAACACATCTCGGCTATTCTCGTTGCACAAATCAAGTAAGACTTTAGCGGAGATGCCTTGCTCAAATAGGCATGGTTGATTACCAAGCTGATGTTCCAGCCTGTTATAGTCATGCACGAATTGGCTCTGATTGTTGAGGGAGGCTGTCTCATGTCTACAATTCCAAGATTCTCCTTTCCTAGTTGAAACTATGGAATACATTTTAATTGCGACATTTCCCACCAGCAATTTCCAACATTCAGAACAGAGTGAAGCATTAAAAAAAAAGTTGACATTTCTTTTAACAGAGCAGATCTCAAGGTCTTGAAGAAGGGAAAAGTCATTCCAGTCCTTCTTGGGGCAACAGTTGTGGGTACACAAGCAGGACACTCACAACAGATCTAAACCTGCATTCCTGTCTCAGGCAGTCTTTAATTTCCTTCCTGTATTTATGTCAAGTGGTTTTTGGCATCTTCTCTTTCTTTAATGAGGGCCAGTGTTGGAGCCTGATTTGTCTTACTCAACCCAATTAGACACCCAACTGCTTGAGCCAGCACTTTGCATGTGGCACTTCTGGTAAGTACATCCACATTGACCAATTCAACCCAGTCTAAAATGATGTTTTACTCTTCTTGGTTGAATGCTTTCAAAATATATTCTCACAGAAGTTTCACCAACAGTTTCTTTAAAGTAGCAAATCACTGTAAGCCTTTCAATTAAAACAACAACAACAACAACCTTGCCTTGGCAGGAGAGTCCTGGCCAGTTATTCGAGGCAGATGTTTTTGCTTCTTTGTGTCTTTATATATTCACTGCAACATGGAGAAGTGGAGGACTCATACTTGGAGTGACAGGAATGTCGTGGATGAAATCTGACAGGAGCATTCCCCCTAATACCATTTTCCAGTGATTCTCAAAAGGGTTGAGGGTAGGAAGTATCAAAATCACTTGAGGATTCTTTGCAAAATGTACGTACTTACCCCCGAGGACAAGTCAAAATGGTAGTGGAGGTTGAGAGAGGGAGGTCGTGCCTGTGAAGAAAGCTCTTTAGGGCCTTCCCTCATGGTCCAGTGGCCAAGAATCTGTCTTCCAATGCAGGAGACATGGGTTCAATCCCTGATCGGGAATTAAGATCCCACAGGCCATGGGGCAATAAAGTCTGCATGCCACAACTACAAAGAAGCCTGTGTGTGCAAATATAAGATCCCCATGCCACAGCCGAGACCCAACACAGCTAAATAAATAACTAAATATGGGACCAAAAAAAAGAAAATCTCTAAAGATTTTCTGATAGGTACCCTTCCACACTCACAATTAATAACCTCCAGAACCACTACGAACCCCCATCTTAACCATGATTATAGTATAAGGGAAAGGATAAAGCTACAGTTGCTTTTATTTTTAATGTTTTTATATTTCTTTATTTGGTTGCACCAGGTCTTAGCTGCAGCATGTGGAATCTAGTTCCCTGACCAGGGATTGAACCTGGGCCCCCTGCTTTGGGAGCTTAGAGTCTTAGCCACTGCACCACTTGGAAAATCCCTACAGTTAATTTTAAGGAAGGTGACTCTTCTTACCTTGTGATAAATTGTGTTAATGTTTACAGCTATTTTCTTTTCTATAACAGAGCAAATAAAGTTTACTTTTCCAGCTGATTTTCTGAGTCTGTCACATGACTTGGGTCAGTGTTAGATGGGAGGAAGTGACCATATGTTAGTTTGCTTTTCCTGATACCATGGGAAAAGGTACTTCATTAGCCTGGTCCCCAGAATAAGACGTTCCATAGAATAGAGTTGCAGTCACTGACAGATACCATGAATAGTAATAAATGCTTGTTTTCGGAAGAGGAGCTATAAAGATTTCAAGTTTGTTATTGTAGCAAATCTGAGTAATGTACATGAAATAAATTTTTTTGAGGGGCAAGCACCTAGATGGGTTTGGCTAGATATTTTAGATCTAAATTTCCTTATATAAGAGAGTGGGAAAACTTTTTGATTTGGTAGAGGAAGGATTGGCCAGGGAAATTAAATGAGATCCAAGAATTGTTAAAGAGCTTTTACGTCAGGTGCCCCTAACATAGAATTTTATATTGTTTCTGTTTTAGTTAAATATACTACATGTGACGCAGTAGTAAAAGAATCCGCCTGCAATGCGAGAGATGCAGGTTTGACGCCTGGGTCAGGAAGATCCCTGGAGGAGGGCATGGCAACCCACTCTAGTATTCTTGATGGGAGAATCCCATGGACAGAGGAGACTGGTGGGCTGCGGTCCATGGGACTGCAAAGAGTCGGACATGACTGAAGCGACTGCGCACATATGCATGGACATTACATATACACGTGAGTGTGTTTTGGTGAAAATCTAAGAAAAGCATTGAATTCCACATTCAAGTTAACCGCCCAGAACAGAGGAGCAAGAAACAGCATCCAAGTCCATCCATCAGCTGATCCAACTGAGCAAAAACAGGAACTTAAAGTTTGAGGGGTCCATGGGAATATAAACCTTCCTGGGAATTTGTCGAAGCTATAAGGAAGGGTTTACTCCCACATGCCCTGTGATGGGCATTTGAAACAATCTTTTCTAGATTTTAAAGCCTACATTTGAAAATTCTAAGTCAACATTGGTAGATCGATTGTAACTTCACACTAAAATAATAATCCACACTGACAAGTAGTATTTGTCTCAGGAATCTAAGAGAGTTTCAATGTTATAAAGGTTATTAACATATTTTCTGTTGAATGATTTCTGAAAATTAAATACTAGTTTCTTTAAGGAAAAAACCTATTTAAAACATGTAGTAGAAGAGAATACTTTTTTACCATGATTTGAAAGAAATATTTTTAACTCTCATCATCATATTTTCAGGTGAGAAAATCCCCAATAACTTTTTTCTGGAAATTTTATCCAACACAAGAAGGCAGAAAACAGAAGTAAGAATTATAAATGTTAATAAGTGACAATATTATAAATATTATAGATAAAGTGATAAATTGCTAGGTCTAATATGATTGTGAATAGCATTAATAAGATAGACCTACATGAATAAAATCGACTGTATAGTGGACATATCATATTCCTTTTAGATAAAACTAACCATTTTAGAGATATTAATACTTTACAAATTAATTTATAGGTTTATTTCCAATTCATTTCTATTTGTTATTAGTTTTTTAATTGAGACTAATTGGCATACAACAGTGGTCTCTGGGCTTTTTGGCACCAGGAACGTGCTTCGTGGAAGACAATTTTTCCACAGACGGTAGTAGGTGCTGGGGGGCGGTTTCTGGATGATTCAAGCACATTACATTTATTGTGCACTTTATTTCTATCATTATTACATTGTGACATAGTAAAAACAGTTATACAACTCACCATAATGCAGAATCAGTGGGCGTCCTGAGCTTGTTTTCCTGTAACCAGACGGTTCCATCTGGGGGCGATGGGAGTCAGTGACACCTGAAGCGTGTTACTGATGTCCCTCTACTGATGTCCCCCTACTCAGTCATCTCATTTTGGTTGCTGTCACTGCAGAAAATCCCACTTCACAAAGATAGGATGTTGAAAATGGAAGCAGGCTTTTCAGCGCTTTTTTGGCAATCTCAGGATACTCCGGCGGGACTTTAATCCAGAACGTATGGAGATTAGAAGTTGTCTCAGCATACGTTTAAGGCCACTCTCGTTTGTGATCTCAAGTAGTTAGGAGACCCGCTTCTAGCATGGACAAACTCAATTCGCCTGGCTTATTCACCAATGGGTCACGGATCCCTTCCTTCCCAGTTTGGGAGGGTCTTTTGTGGTTGAGAAGTAATGCTCAACATCTTCTGAAAACTTGAGATAAGTGATCATGCACTAACCAGGAGAAAGAAAGCCCTGGCGCAGTCTCTCAAAATCTCTGCTAATATTTGAAACATGCCCAAAATCTCAGTGTTCACTCATCACCCCCATAATTCCAGTTTGGCTTTGAAGGCAGTCACCTTATCTGCTGACTTGAACAGTTATCATTCTCACCTGCAAGGACAGAATGAGTTCATTGAGGAGGCTGAATATATCACACAGGTAAGCAAGTTTTGTGACCTATTCTGTGTCACTGAAACGTGCTGCCAGTGGTGACTGTTTTTTAAAAGACATCTCTGGAGCAGCTCTTCCAACTCAAAAATTCCAGCCAGTGATCTACCTTTAGAAAGCCATCTCACTTCTGTGTGTAAGAGAAGACGCGTGCTTTGTGTCCATCTCCTCACAGAGCCGCACAAACAGATGTGAGTTAAGGGTATGTACTTTAATGTGGTTGATAATTTTAATCACATCCTGCAAAACATTAAGTTCAGGTGACATTAAGTACTCTCGCCTGGAAAATCCCATGGACAGAGGAGCCTGGTGGGCTGCAGTCCATGGGGTCACTGAGAGTTGGGCATGACTGAGCGACTTCACTTTCACTTTTCACTTTCATGCACTGGAGAAGGAAATGGCAACCCACTCCAGTGTTCTTGCCTGGAGAATCCCAGGGACGAGGGAGCCTGGTGGGCTGCCATCTATGGGGTCGCACAGAGTTGGACACGACTGACGAAACTTAGCAGCAGCAGCAGCAGCATTTCTCTATGGATGATACAGTACGTAGACTCACATTCAGAACTGATTTCTTTGACCTGAGGAGTGAAACCAGAAAGCTGTCCAGTCATGTCAGCCACTCTGTTTGAGTATATTCTGACACAAAATAACCAATTCAGTTTTCCTGATATGTAATCACTCGAGGACTTGAGTAGTTGTGCGGCTGTGGTGTTGGTTGGCCACAAAATTGCACTAACATGTCCTCGTGTGCATCGTCCTGAAAAATATACTGCACAGAAAGCAAACACTGTTGCCTTGCTGTCGATACTGGTAGACTTGTCAGCCTGGACAGTGACTCATTAATTCTCTCTAAGTCATGCCTTAATATCCTTTGCTATTTCATCAATTTGTCTAGTTATGCTAGCTGAAAGAGGAACACATGCCACCCTTTGAACTGCAGCCTCTCCTAAAAGTTCATGACAAGTGTCCTTAAGGCAGGCAGGATCAACTCTTTACCAATAGTAAAGGGCTTCTTAGCTTAGCAATGCAGTTAGCCACTAAGAATGGTGCTCAGTGAGGGCACATTTGATGAAGTGGTGGCCTTCAATAACCGCTTCTATTCTTCGTGTTGGTGTTTTTTTTTCTCTTGAAAAACTCCAAAGGCTTGTGTTTTAATGCAGAGTACTTGGTCTCCACGTGCTAAAGCAATTTTGAAGGTTTTTGTGGCTTTGTTGGATAGCCAGTCACCACATATTATACAAAGTGGCTCTGAGAAGGTGAATCACCTGTTGCAATGAACCCCTAAATTAAGTAGGACTCTTGGTATTTTCTTTTATTTATTTATTAATATTGGAGGATAATTGCTTTACAAAGTTGTATTGGTTTCTGCTGTACAACAACTCGAATCAGCCCTAAGTGTATACACACCCCTCCCTCTGGTATCTCCCTCCAAGCCCAGCCCCACCTCTCTAGGTAACGAAAAGCACAGGGCTGGGCTCCCTGTCTCACACAGCAGCTTCCCATTAGTCATCACTGTAGACAGGTGGTGTCTGTACGTCAGTGCTGCTCTCTCAGGCATTTTCTTTTAAATGCAGTTCTCTCTTTTTGTTGGTAGTTTTAGTCTCCTGCTGTCTCATCATTGGATCTTTCCCCCTTTTCAAAGAAGCTCTCCAGCAGCATGTGTTTTTCACTTATTTTGGTTAGGATTGGCTTACCAAGACTGTGACTGAGCATACAATGCAGGAAAGAAGTACGGGCGGAAGTGGCAAATAAAATAACGGGCGGCCCATGCGCAGACTAAATAAGTGTCAGATTCTGACTTAAAGCCTGCCACCAGATGCAACTATATAACTGAAGTTCATCCACGCACTTGCTACTACAAAGCCCGATGCAGCTTAATTGTTACCTGGCACTCACTGATAGGGTTTTGATATGAGTCTACTGCAATTGGTTTATTATGATCTCCGTGCAGCCAAGCCTCTCTGCTAATGATAATCTGTATTTGCAGATGCTAGCATCACTGTCTCAGCTCCACCTCAGATGATTCTCATAAGGAGTGCACAACCTAGATCCCTCTCATGTGTGATTCATGGTAGGTTCGAGCTCCTATGAGAATCTAATGCTGCTACTGATCGGACAGGAGGAAGAGCTCAGGTGGTAATGCAAGTGATGGGGAGAAGCCATAAATATGGATGAAGTTTCACTTGTTTGTCCACCACTCACCTCCCTGCTGTGTGGCCCAATTCCTAACAGGCCACAGGCCTGTACTGGTCCATGGCCCCAGGGTTGGGGAGGGCAGACAGTATTATGCCAGTTTCAGATGTCAACATAATAATTCCATATTCATGACTGAATATATGTGAATGTTGTGAAATGACAACTGGCTTTCATCATGTTTCTGTATCTGTACTTGTATCTATATCTTACATCTTCTTTATCCATTCATGCCTTGATGGACACTTACGTTGCTTCCATGTCTTGGCTATTGTAAATAATGCTGCAATGCACATGAGTTTGCATTTATCTTTTTGAGTTAGTGTTTTCATTTTCCCAGAAGTGGGATGCTGGATCACAAGGGAGTTCTGTTTTTAATTTTTCGAGAATCCTCCATACTGTTTTCCATAGCGGTTGCACCAATGTACATTTCCCACTAGTGGCATACAAGGGTTCCCTTTTCTCTCCATCCTCCCCAATATTTGTTATTCACTATCTTTTTGATAACAGGCATTCTCATCAATGTGAGGTCTTATCTCACTGTGGTTTCAATTTGCATTTCCCTGATGATCAATTATGTTGAGTACCTTTCCATCTATCCCTTGGCCTAATATCTATATATCTTCTTTGGGAAGATGTCTATTTTGATCTTCTGCCTATTTTTAAACTGTTTGTTATTCACTGGATTTCTAGGATAGGATTTGACAAAATGATTCTAAAGTTCATTTGTAATAATAAACACTATAACAGAAAATCAGAAGATGAAAAAGTTGAGTAATGAGGAAAAGCTTATCCTATTTGAATTAAAACAGAATAAAAATTTTAAAAAATGCATAGTGGTGATAAGAAAAGAACACGGACATTGCATCCAGCAAACTTAGGCTTGAATTCCTGGTTCTCACACATTCTATATATGTTAGTTCAGTTCAGTCACTCAATCGTGTCCAGCTCTTTGTGATCACATGGACTGCAGCACGCCAGGCTTCCCTGTCCATCACCAACTCCCAGAGTTTGCTCAAACTCACATCCATTGAGTTGGTGATGCCATCCAACCATCTCATCTTCTGTCATCCCCTTCTCCTCCCTCCTTCAGTCTTTCCCAGCATCAGTGTCTTTTCAAATGAGTCAGTTCTCACATCAAGTGGCCAAAATATTGGAGTTTCAGCTTCAGCATCAGTCCTTCCAATGAATATTCAGGACTGATTTCCTTTAGGATGGACTGGTTGGATCTTCTTGCTATCCAAGTTACTCTCAAGAGTCTTCTCCAACACCACAGTTAAAAAGCATCAATTCTTCAGCACTCAGCTTTCTTCATAGTTCAACTCTCACATCCATACATGACTATTGGAAAAACCATAGCCTTGATGAGACAAACCTTTGTTGGCAAAGTAATGTCTCTGCTTTTTAATATGCTGTCTAGGTTGGTCATAGCTTTTCTTCCAAGGAGCAAGTGTCTTATAAATTCATGGCTGCAGTCACCATCTGCAGTGATTTTGAAGCCCCTCAAAATAAAGTCTGTCACTGTTTCCATTCTTTCCCATCTATTTGCCATGAAGTGATGGGACCAGATGTCATGATCTTAGTTTTCTGAGTGTTGAGCTTTAAGCCAACTTCTTTACTCTCCTCTTTTACTTTCATCAAAAGGCTCTTTAGTTCTTCACTTCCTGCCATAAGGGTGATGTCATCCACCCTCTATATGTAATTTCAGACAACTTAATATCTTGTAAAGCATGTATTATAGACTCTAATTGTCCTCCTTCCTCATCTCTTCTCTGTATTCCCATCCTGTTGTGGCCTCATCCTGGACAGAATATACTTCCCTGCCTCTTGGCTTTGGGTTTGGACCCGTGACTTGGTTTGGTTAGTAGCATGGAGGCAGATGTAATGATGTTTCAGTTCTTATTCTAGGTCTCTGCTTGCTCTCAGGCACCCCTGCTGCCTCTCAGAAAAGAGCTTCTCCTGACTTGCTGCCCCTTTATCCTGGGCCCCACAGTGAATGAATGCAGAGCACAGCTGCCCTTCTGGTGCATGAGAATCAATAATTGCTGTTGTAAGTTACCAAAAATTAGATAATGAAACATAGTAGTTATTTCTTAAAGAAGATCTCAGGAGGTGCCACAAACACTTCTGTTTATATTTTATCAGCCAGAATTTTAGTCCATGGCCAATTCTAACTGCAAAAGAGGCTGGGAAATATTGACCAGCTAAATTTGGTATTTTATTACTGTAAAAGATGTGGAGGATTACTTGGCAGGACAACTAGCAGTCTCAGTTACAGATGTGTCTTCTCTATCAGTTGTTTTTAAAAGTGTGATAAAATACATTACCTAAAGTTTTCCATCTTAACGATTTTTAAGTGTACAGTTCAGTGGTATTAAATGCATTCATAATGTTTTGCAAGTATCAAAATACTGATGGTTGATTTTTGGATGTGTCTTCAAACATGTTCAAACATATTGGGCTTCCCTGATAGCTCAGTTATTAAATGCAGGTCTCCTGGAATGCAGGAGACCCCAGTTTGATTCCTGGGTTGGGAAGATGCCCTGGAGAAGGGATAGGCTACCCACTTCAGTATCCTTGGGCTTCCTTTGTGGCTCAGCTGGTAAAGAATCTTCCTGCAATGCAGGAGATCCCAGTTCAGTTCCTGGAGATCCCCTGGAGAAGGGAAGGGCTACCCTCTCTAGTATTCTGGCCTGGAGAATTCCATGGACTGTGTAGTCCATGGGGTTGCAGAGTCAGACACAATTGAGTGACTTTCACTTCAAACATATAATTACTTATTTTCTTAATAAATGAAATCATTTTATTTAATTATTCATCTATTAGCTCTTGCTCCACTAAACTCTCTAAGAGAAATTTTCATGTCAAAATTATAGAGGCAATTAATTCTTCTTAACAGCTTTATATTTCCCATAATATGACCAAAATACAATTTATTTTCCTTTAGTCATGTTATTTCTAATTTTCTTCCTAATTCAAACAATGTTAAAACCTTATACATCCATATTTGAATATATGTATAACTATTTTCATTGAAAATATTCCTAGAAGTGGGGTTGCTGGTTTAGAATGTATATGCATATACAATTGTCCTCCAAAAAAATCTTTAATAATTTATAGTTCCAAATGAGTATATCCAATATTTTGTGTTTCCAATATATTTTGGAAAGCAGTTTTTGATAGTAATATGTCGAAAGCTTTGGGCTGCTCATTCTTCTTGTCCCATTAATTTTGTTTATGGACATTATCCTAGAAAATAATTCTAAAACACAAATTCTATGAAATATATGCATTGTAACAGTGGATATATACTGAAAAGCTAGATAAATCTAAATTTTTTTTAATGGTACAAGTAAATTATTATAAAGCTCCTTGTAGCAATTGCAATGATGATTACAAGGACTCTGCTAACATGGACAATGCTTATAATATAATGTTACTTGAAAATCACAAGTTCTAATTAAAAGTTTAATCAAAACATTCAAGACAGTTATGCTTTAGAGGCATACTTGTTGATACTACCTTCTTCTACTTAGTTTTCTACTTTTTGTAGTTCCCACATTTTCTCAATTGAAAACTGTTCTCTTTTAATTAAAAATTTTAATCATAGCACTTAAGGAAGTGTTTTGCACTTTTCAAGTATTCAATCAGTTCTCTGCTGACTATCCTTGAAGGATGTTATAAAAAGGAGTCAGTTAAAAATACAATATAGCAAACATCTTGGGTTCGTTACAGCGTTATCCATGTTTTTGTTGTTGAGTCCCTAAGTTGGGTCTGACTCTGCAACCCCATGGACTGCAGGACACCAGGCTTCTCTGTCCTCCACTGTCTCCCAGAGTTTGCTCAAACTCATGTCCACTGAGTCGCTGATGCTACCTAACCATCTTATCCTCAGCCACCCCCTTCTCCTTTTGCCTTCAATCTTTCCCAGCATCAGAATCTTTTCCAATGAGTTGGCTCCTCACATCAGGTGGCCAAAGTATTGGAGCTTCAACTTCTGCATCAGTCTTTCCAATGAATATTCAGGGTTGATTTTTTTCTCCATGCATATAGTTCTCATTTTTAAAGCAAAATCATGAAGGACAGAAAGTTTGTTTTTTGTTTTCATCTTTCATGCCACCTTCCCTTCAGATCTCGGGTTTATATTCTGTGTTGTATTCCCAAAGGCTCTTGCTTTAAAATTGTTGCTGCTGTGTAAACTGGTAATAGCATCCAGAGTTACTTGCGTTTTTAAAAGATCTCACACTTAAAAAAGAAAATTAATGTAAAACTCTTAGCACCAAGTGAATTTTCAGTAAGTGTTGATGATGATAAGGATGATGGTAATGATCATGGAGAGGAAGTCTTTAAGAGTAAAATGGGGCTTTGTGGAAAAAAAGTGATTATTCTTCATTATGACACTTGAAAAATATTTGGAGTATGCCTGGAATTTCCTTTCCCTTAAAAAAAAATGCTTATAATGGATCCATAGTCTGTGATAATATTAGAGATAACTATAAAGATTATAATATTCTTCTCAAATCTGTTTGCATTTTCAACTTGTATGATTGCATAATTCGTGAATTCCTATTATAGTCCCTATTATAAAACATTGGCACTTTCTTTTAGTAATATTTTATCTTAAAGCTTGAAGTGGCACCCTTTCCTGCTAATATTTTTGTATTTGTGGAGTAAGTTTAATTATCCTATCCATATTTGATGTTTGCCATGACTTTATAAGTTAAAGCATATGAGGCTATTTATTTCCTCCTAGGCACCATACTAGAATTTGGTGCCCTTAGGTAAATGGTTGAGCCTAGACATGGACGTGTGCCAAAAGTTAGGATTCCTCCAGCTGTGGACGACTAAGGCTTACAGCCTAAAATTTTCTGTATACAGCTGTATTTTTTCTGTAAAAACAACCATTTCTCAAGCTTAGAATAAATATTAACTAGCCACTTGATATAAACACTTAATTTTTAAGGAAAGATGAAATTTAATGCAAATTTTAAAATATGTCTAGCCTCGAGGCCATTTAGTATCTTCCTGAACACCCTTCCGTGGTATGGCAGTCAAATCTAATTCTGTTTCTGTTTAGTGCTTTACTAAATCTCTTCCTAGAGTCCGAAGACATTTGGAATTTACATACATTTCCAGTTCTGATTCTAGCTCTCTTTGTATATTGCCTTATTTTAGAGCAAGGCTTGGGGTGCCACCTTCCCAGCCCAAAGAAGTTTATCAAGATATTTTCCTAAGCAAAGGTAGCAATTATTTTCATTCTACCTCCCTAAGTTTTGTATTCAGCTTTGCAGTTTATAGCTTGTCTGTTGTGGGCTTCTGGAAGTCTTGAGCAGCCATGTATTTTTTTAACCTCACACTTTTAAAGGTGATAAACACAAGTTTCTCTGAGTATCAATCGTATACTCTTTCTACTGCTGTCTTCCTTTCCCTGCCCCCATCTTCTTTCCTCCCCCAGGACTTAAAAACATTGCTGTTGCTTTATTTGCATTTTCCTGATTATTGGTGAGGTTGAGCATCCTTTCATGTTTACTTATCCTTTGAATTTCTTCTGTGATTGTGTCACTTGAGATGCCTCCCCATTTGTCTACTTAGACTGTCTTTTCCTAATTAACTTTCTTTCTCTCTTTGTAGTCTAGATATCAGTCATTTATCTAATATATATGTTGCAGATATTTTCATTTCATTGTGGGGTATCTATTAACTTTGGTTATTGTCTTTCTTCTTATGCAAGTTTTTAGTTCTTATGTAGTCATATCTGTTCAGTTTTTCCTTTCTGCTTTGTGAATTTTGCATTTTGCTTGTTAGATCTTTTTCTAGCTCATGATTATTAAAATATTCTCTTATATTCTTTTTTAAAACATATCCTGGAGGTTTTTAATGTGTTTAAAACATTTAAAAATAAACTTTGAATTTTATTTATTTATTTTAAAGCAATTTTCTTACGTTATATTATTTTATTTGGCTGTGCCTTAAAGCATGCAGGATCCTAGTTCCCAAATCAAAGATTGAACTCATACCTCCTGCAGTGGAAGTATGAAGTCTTAACCACTGGGCCACCAGGGAAGTCCCCAGACTTTTAATTTTAGCGTAGTTTTAGATCTACAAAAAAAGTTGTGAAGGTAGTACAAAGAATTTTCATATAGTTCAAACCCAGTCTCCCCTTCTATTAACATATTAGCATGGTACATTCATCCCAATTATTGAGCCGATATTGATATCATTATTAACTGAAGCCTATACTTCACTGAAATTTCTTTGAGTTTTTACCTAATGTTCTTTTTCTGTTCCAGAACTCCCAGTATATTTGGAATGCTGTGTTTGTGCTTAGTCGCTCAGTCGTGTCTAACTCCTTGTGACTGCATGGACTGTAGCCCACCAGGCTCCTCTGTGCATGAGGATTCTCCAAGCAAGAATGCTGGAGTGGGCTGCTATGCCCGTATCTCATTACATTTAGCCCTTATGTCTCCTTAGCCTAGTCTGGTCTGTGACGATTTTTCAGACTTGTTTTTGATGATGATCTTGACAGTTTTGAAGAGTAATGGTCATATGCTTTGGATAATGGACCTCAGGTGGGATTTGTCTGATTTTTTTTTTTTTCACAATGAAACTAGGATTTTGTGTTTTGGGGAGGAAGACCACAGAGGTAATGTGCCCTTCTCATCACATCATATCAACAGTACATACAACCAATGTGACTGATCACTGTTGTTAACCTTGACCACCTGGCTGAGATTGTGTTCCCCTAGTGAGAAGTTAACTTTTTTCCCTTTTAACACTAGTCTTTGGAGGGAAACCACTATGTGCAGCTTGTCCTCTCAGTGTGAGGAGTTCTGCCCTCCTTCCTTGAGTGTAGAACATCCTGTTTGTCTTTTTTTTAACCAGTTGGATCTTTGATGAATTTGGAATTTATTCTGATACATTGTCCTAGTGGATACTGAGTCTTTCTTTCTTGCATTTAGGATGGTCATAGTGGAAACTGACACCATCTGTAGTTCTAAATGGCAATTCTGTATTCTTGCCTGGAGAATTCCATGGACAGAGGAGCCTGGTGGGCTACAATCCATGGGGTTGCAAAGAGTTGGACATGAGTGAGCGACTAACATACATAGCTCTAAAAGAGGGTCCTGCTATTTTAGACCAAACAGAGAGTTCCCATCCATCTCCTCACACTGATTTATTCAGATAAGCCAATCATTTGTTCAGGCATAAGTCAAATCATTGCATGTTAGGAAGTAGGCCAGGCTAACAGCTTGAGCCAATGAGACAGGAAGGGAGGTTATGGAAACACTTTGGAAAAGGAAGTTTCTCCTTTTTAGAGAGCTTCCAAAAAAGGCATTCCTTTTTCTAAAAAGGGCAGTCTGGTACGCAGATTTGAAGTTTAAACCTTGGGCAGTCATTTAGCCTTAGAATGAAGCTGACATCGCAGAAGTTAAAACCCAGAGATGGAAAAAAAAGACAAAAAACAAATTAAACAAAACCTTCCAGTGTCTTTCATGTCACTACTAAGCCACTAAATCAAAGCAACCCTACAGTCTGCTCTATTTCTGGGTCTTCCAGTTAAATGAACCCTTTGTTGTATAGGGCAATTTGGGTTAGGTCTTCAAATGCTTGCAATATAAAGAAGCCTGATACAGGGGTATATCAACAGAGATTTAACCTTATTTATTTATTTTTCCAAACAGATTGTCAGTTATGCTCATACAATTTATTGAGTAGCTCATTCTTTCCTCTGATGTGAAATGTCACTTTATCATAAACATGGCCATATAAAAATGATTCTGTTCTAAGCTCAGTATTCATCACATATATTAATTTAGCTGTTTCTGAATTAATACCATGCTGTTGCAACTACTACAATTTTATGTTTTGCCATCTGTATGGGAACCTTTCTTCATTATTCTTCTCCCCACCCTCCCCTCAAAGTTTATGAGCTCTTTTTATGTATTTTCTCTTCTTTTTGAACTTGAGAGTTAGTCAATTAAAAAAATCTCAAGATTAAAAAAAGCTGTGTGTTCAGTGGGTCAGTCGTGTCCATCTCTCTGCAACCCTATGGACAGCAGCTCACCAGGCCCCTCTGTCCATGGAATTTTCCAGGCAAGAATACTGGAGTGGGTTGCCATTTCCTCCTCCAGGGGATCTTCAAACCCAAGGGTGGAAGCAGAGTCTCTTGTGTCTTCCGCATTGCAGGGGGATTCTTTACCGCTGAGCCCCCGGGGAAGCCCATAAAAAAACACTGGGACTGTTTTAAATTTACAAATTAAATCTGGAGGTGACTGTGACCCTGGCCAATACCTCGATCACAGTCTTTTGAGAGACCCTGGGCAGAAGGGTTTTGGGAAGCTGCACCTGGGTTCCTCTCATATAGAATCTATGAAATAATAATGGAATAATTTGTTATGTAGCAATAGGTAACTAATACAGTCAGAAATTTATAAGTTAGGTTTACCTAGGTTTTCAATGCTCTCTTTCTTTTTTTAAAATTAATTTTGCAGCTCTGGATCTTAGTTGTGGTATGTGGGATCTAGTTCCCTGACCAGGGATTGAACCTAGGACCCCTGCATTGGAAGTGCAGAGTTTTAACCACTGGACCACCAGAGGAATCCCTCAGTGCTCTTACTGTTGAATGACATTTTAAAAGATATTTTCAGTTTACCAAGTATAAATCTGTGGTATTCAGAAGATTCTCTCATATTCTTCTCCACTTCATTTGTGGCTAAATATAAAGAGATAATCTACCTTTGTCAGCAGTGACTTATTAGCAAGATACTCTTAGGAAAATATTTCCTAATACCTTTATTCCAAAAGAGATTATAAAAGCCACGGTCATCTTAACCTCTTTCTCAGTGAACACTGAAATAGAAATCATAGTTTAAATGTTTGAAGGAAATTAGCCATGTAAAAGTATTCCACGGCTAATTATTGTAAAATGATTACTTCATTAAGCAAAAAATTACCTCTTGTAAGAGAATCATTCCCTTTGGAAAGAAGTTCAAAAGAAGGAGCAAGGTAAAACTTTTAATGGGAAAACGCTGTAGTTTCAGGGTGGGGGCCATACCTCATTGTCTGTGCTCGGCAACTTAATAAGCAAATGTTGATTGAAAGAATGTTTGATAGGGACAAAAATATTGAAGGCTGAGTGTTCACAGTCTTTATCCCTCCTGATTCCCTGGCTCCCTTAAGGGAAGGGTCCTTCATGTCTTGTCTCCCAGAACTATGTCGTGCTGACTAGAAGAGCTATGGAATCAAGAAAAGGAGTCAAATTATTCTCTGCAGGGCAGAGCTTGAAGTAACAGCCAAAGGAAGGAGAGGAAGGGTGAATGAGTATAACAGACTTAGGGCTTCCCTGGTGGCTCAATAGAAAACAATCGACCAGCCAATGCAAGAGACGTGGGTTTGATCCCTGAGTTGGGAAGAACCCCTGGAGTAGGAAATGGCAATCCACTCCAGCATTCTTGCCTGGAAAATCCCATGAACAGAGTAGCCTGGTGGGCTACAGTCCATGGGGCCTTAAAAGAGTCAGACACAACTTAGGGACTAAATAACAACAACATGAAAGTTTAGGGAGAAAGCCGGGTAAAGAAGGTTTGTAGGAAGCTGTGCTTTGTTAATATGCCATGCGATTCCTTCCTCAGCATGTCCGTGAGACTGTTCCTGAAAACCTACATCTTTCCAACTTTGTGAAGTTAGATTTGAGGTCGATTTTGAATGCATCACATGCTAAGATTGGCTTCAGGGTGACTCAGTTTTATCACAAATTCTGGGTAAGTGTCGCTGTCCCGTTTCCCAGCTGTGTTTACTGCTTGCTGTCACCACTGCATATCTGTGTAGGAGGCGTCTTCTAGCCTCCCTGGCCTACAAGTAAGTAAATAAGTTTTCTTTTTTCTTCATTTGATCAAGGCAAATTAGAAATTATTTGGAAACCATAGGCCAGAATAAAAACAAATTTAAAGAAGCGAAAATTAAAAAAGAGAAATTGTGAAAGCATAGCACTGATTAGTTCATTGAGAAGAAGTCCCTCATAGTAATGTAACTAAAGGTCCACTATGGAAAGGGTTTAAGTT
>SJYC01030253.1:0-50571 GCA_006408675.1 Madoqua kirkii | reverse complement strand
TCTTTTAATTAAAAATTTTAATCATAGCACTTAAGGAAGTGTTTTGCACTTTTCAAGTATTCAATCAGTTCTCTGCTGACTATCCTTGAAGGATGTTATAAAAAGGAGTCAGTTAAAAATACAATATAGCAAACATCTTGGGTTCGTTACAGCGTTATCCATGTTTTTGTTGTTGAGTCCCTAAGTTGGGTCTGACTCTGCAACCCCATGGACTGCAGGACACCAGGCTTCTCTGTCCTCCACTGTCTCCCAGAGTTTGCTCAAACTCATGTCCACTGAGTCGCTGATGCTACCTAACCATCTTATCCTCAGCCACCCCCTTCTCCTTTTGCCTTCAATCTTTCCCAGCATCAGAATCTTTTCCAATGAGTTGGCTCCTCACATCAGGTGGCCAAAGTATTGGAGCTTCAACTTCTGCATCAGTCTTTCCAATGAATATTCAGGGTTGATTTTTTTCTCCATGCATATAGTTCTCATTTTTAAAGCAAAATCATGAAGGACAGAAAGTTTGTTTTTTGTTTTCATCTTTCATGCCACCTTCCCTTCAGATCTCGGGTTTATATTCTGTGTTGTATTCCCAAAGGCTCTTGCTTTAAAATTGTTGCTGCTGTGTAAACTGGTAATAGCATCCAGAGTTACTTGCGTTTTTAAAAGATCTCACACTTAAAAAAGAAAATTAATGTAAAACTCTTAGCACCAAGTGAATTTTCAGTAAGTGTTGATGATGATAAGGATGATGGTAATGATCATGGAGAGGAAGTCTTTAAGAGTAAAATGGGGCTTTGTGGAAAAAAAGTGATTATTCTTCATTATGACACTTGAAAAATATTTGGAGTATGCCTGGAATTTCCTTTCCCTTAAAAAAAATGCTTATAATGGATCCATAGTCTGTGATAATATTAGAGATAACTATAAAGATTATAATATTCTTCTCAAATCTGTTTGCATTTTCAACTTGTATGATTGCATGAATTCGTGAATTCCTATTATAGTCCCTATTATAAAACATTGGCACTTTCTTTTAGTAATATTTTATCTTAAAGCTTGAAGTGGCACCCTTTCCTGCTAATATTTTTGTATTTGTGGAGTAAGTTTAATTATCCTATCCATATTTGATGTTTGCCATGACTTTATAAGTTAAAGCATATGAGGCTATTTATTTCCTCCTAGGCACCATACTAGAATTTGGTGCCCTTAGGTAAATGGTTGAGCCTAGACATGGACGTGTGCCAAAAGTTAGGATTCCTCCAGCTGTGGACGACTAAGGCTTACAGCCTAAAATTTTCTGTATACAGCTGTATTTTTTCTGTAAAAACAACCATTTCTCAAGCTTAGAATAAATATTAACTAGCCACTTGATATAAACACTTAATTTTTAAGGAAAGATGAAATTTAATGCAAATTTTAAAATATGTCTAGCCTCGAGGCCATTTAGTATCTTCCTGAACACCCTTCCGTGGTATGGCAGTCAAATCTAATTCTGTTTCTGTTTAGTGCTTTACTAAATCTCTTCCTAGAGTCCGAAGACATTTGGAATTTACATGCATTTCCAGTTCTGATTCTAGCTCTCTTTGTATATTGCCTTATTTTAGAGCAAGGCTTGGGGTGCCACCTTCCCAGCCCAAAGAAGTTTATCAAGATATTTTCCTAAGCAAAGGTAGCAATTATTTTCATTCTACCTCCCTAAGTTTTGTATTCAGCTTTGCAGTTTATAGCTTGTCTGTTGTGGGCTTCTGGAAGTCTTGAGCAGCCATGTATTTTTTTAACCTCACACTTTTAAAGGTGATAAACACAAGTTTCTCTGAGTATCAATCGTATACTCTTTCTACTGCTGTCTTCCTTTCCCTGCCCCCATCTTCTTTCCTCCCCCAGGACTTAAAAACATTGCTGTTGCTTTATTTGCATTTTCCTGATTATTGGTGAGGTTGAGCATCCTTTCATGTTTACTTATCCTTTGAATTTCTTCTGTGATTGTGTCACTTGAGATGCCTCCCCCATTTGTCTACTTAGACTGTCTTTTCCTAATTAACTTTCTTTCTCTCTTTGTAGTCTAGATATCAGTCATTTATCTAATATATATGTTGCAGATATTTTCATTTCATTGTGGGGTATCTATTAACTTTGGTTATTGTCTTTCTTCTTATGCAAGTTTTTAGTTCTTATGTAGTCATATCTGTTCAGTTTTTCCTTTCTGCTTTGTGAATTTTGCATTTTGCTTGTTAGATCTTTTTCTAGCTCATGATTATTAAAATATTCTCTTATATTCTTTTTTAAAACATATCCTGGAGGTTTTTAATGTGTTTAAAACATTTAAAAATAAACTTTGAATTTTATTTATTTATTTTAAAGCAATTTTCTTACGTTATATTATTTTATTTGGCTGTGCCTTAGAGCATGCAGGATCCTAGTTCCCAAATCAAAGATTGAATTCATACCTCCTGCAGTGGAAGTATGAAGTCTTAACCACTGGGCCACCAGGGAAGTCCCCAGACTTTTAATTTTAGCGTAGTTTTAGATCTACAAAAAAAGTTGTGAAGGTAGTACAAAGAATTTTCATATAGTTCAAACCCAGTCTCCCCTTCTATTAACATATTAGCATGGTACATTCATCCCAATTATTGAGCCGATATTGATATCATTATTAACTGAAGCCTATACTTCACTGAAATTTCTTTGAGTTTTTACCTAATGTTCTTTTTCTGTTCCAGAACTCCCAGTATATTTGGAATGCTGTGTTTGTGCTTAGTCGCTCAGTCGTGTCTAACTCCTTGTGACTGCATGGACTGTAGCCCACCAGGCTCCTCTGTGCATGAGGATTCTCCAAGCAAGAATGCTGGAGTGGGCTGCTATGCCCGTATCTCATTACATTTAGCCCTTATGTCTCCTTAGCCTAGTCTGGTCTGTGACGATTTTTCAGACTTGTTTTTGATGATGATCTTGACAGTTTTGAAGAGTAATGGTCATATGCTTTGGATAATGGACCTCAGGTGGGATTTGTCTGATTTTTTTTTTTTTTCACAATGAAACTAGGATTTTGTGTTTTGGGGAGGAAGACCACAGAGGTAATGTGCCCTTCTCATCACATCATATCAACAGTACATACAACCAATGTGACTGATCACTGTTGTTAACCTTGACCACCTGGCTGAGATTGTGTTCCCCTAGTGAGAAGTTAACTTTTTTCCCTTTTAACACTAGTCTTTGGAGGGAAACCACTATGTGCAGCTTGTCCTCTCAGTGTGAGGAGTTCTGCCCTCCTTCCTTGAGTGTAGAACATCCTGTTTGTCTTTTTTTTAACCAGTTGGATCTTTGATGAATTTGGAATTTATTCTGATACATTGTCCTAGTGGATACTGAGTCTTTCTTTCTTGCATTTAGGATGGTCATAGTGGAAACTGACACCATCTGTAGTTCTAAATGGCAATTCTGTATTCTTGCCTGGAGAATTCCATGGACAGAGGAGCCTGGTGGGCTACAATCCATGGGGTTGCAAAGAGTTGGACATGAGTGAGCGACTAACATACATAGCTCTAAAAGAGGGTCCTGCTATTTTAGACCAAACAGAGAGTTCCCATCCATCTCCTCACACTGATTTATTCAGATAAGCCAATCATTTGTTCAGGCATAAGTCAAATCATTGCATGTTAGGAAGTAGGCCAGGCTAACAGCTTGAGCCAATGAGACAGGAAGGGAGGTTATGGAAACACTTTGGAAAAGGAAGTTTCTCCTTTTTAGAGAGCTTCCAAAAAAGGCATTCCTTTTTCTAAAAAGGGCAGTCTGGTACGCAGATTTGAAGTTTAAACCTTGGGCAGTCATTTAGCCTTAGAATGAAGCTGACATCGCAGAAGTTAAAACCCAGAGATGGAAAAAAAAGACAAAAAACAAATTAAACAAAACCTTCCAGTGTCTTTCATGTCACTACTAAGCCACTAAATCAAAGCAACCCTACAGTCTGCTCTATTTCTGGGTCTTCCAGTTAAATGAACCCTTTGTTGTATAGGGCAATTTGGGTTAGGTCTTCAAATGCTTGCAATATAAAGAAGCCTGATACAGGGGTATATCAACAGAGATTTAACCTTATTTATTTATTTTTCCAAACAGATTGTCAGTTATGCTCATACAATTTATTGAGTAGCTCATTCTTTCCTCTGATGTGAAATGTCACTTTATCATAAACATGGCCATATAAAAATGATTCTGTTCTAAGCTCAGTATTCATCACATATATTAATTTAGCTGTTTCTGAATTAATACCATGCTGTTGCAACTACTACAATTTTATGTTTTGCCATCTGTATGGGAACCTTTCTTCATTATTCTTCTCCCCACCCTCCCCTCAAAGTTTATGAGCTCTTTTTATGTATTTTCTCTTCTTTTTGAACTTGAGAGTTAGTCAATTAAAAAAATCTCAAGATTAAAAAAAGCTGTGTGTTCAGTGGGTCAGTCGTGTCCATCTCTCTGCAACCCTATGGACAGCAGCTCACCAGGCCCCTCTGTCCATGGAATTTTCCAGGCAAGAATACTGGAGTGGGTTGCCATTTCCTCCTCCAGGGGATCTTCAAACCCAAGGGTGGAAGCAGAGTCTCTTGTGTCTTCCGCATTGCAGGGGGATTCTTTACCGCTGAGCCCCCGGGGAAGCCCATAAAAAAACACTGGGACTGTTTTAAATTTACAAATTAAATCTGGAGGTGACTGTGACCCTGGCCAATACCTCGATCACAGTCTTTTGAGAGACCCTGGGCAGAAGGGTTTTGGGAAGCTGCACCTGGGTTCCTCTCATATAGAATCTATGAAATAATAATGGAATAATTTGTTATGTAGCAATAGGTAACTAATACAGTCAGAAATTTATAAGTTAGGTTTACCTAGGTTTTCAATGCTCTCTTTCTTTTTTTAAAATTAATTTTGCAGCTCTGGATCTTAGTTGTGGTATGTGGGATCTAGTTCCCTGACCAGGGATTGAACCTAGGACCCCTGCATTGGAAGTGCAGAGTTTTAACCACTGGACCACCAGAGGAATCCCTCGGTGCTCTTACTGTTGAATGACGTTTTAAAAGATATTTTCAGTTTACCAAGTATAAATCTGTGGTATTCAGAAGATTCTCTCATATTCTTCTCCACTTCATTTGTGGCTAAATATAAAGAGATAATCTACCTTTGTCAGCAGTGACTTATTAGTAAGGTACTCTTAGGAAAATATTTCCTAATACCTTTATTCCAAAAGAGATTATAAAAGCCACGGTCATCTTAACCTCTTTCTCAGTGAACACTGAAATAGAAATCATAGTTTAAATGTTTGAAGGAAATTAGCCATGTAAAAGTATTCCACGGCTAATTATTGTAAAATGATTACTTCATTAAGCAAAAAATTACCTCTTGTAAGAGAATCATTCCCTTTGGAAAGAAGTTCAAAAGAAGGAGCAAGGTAAAACTTTTAATGGGAAAACGCTGTAGTTTCAGGGTGGGGGCCATACCTCATTGTCTGTGCTCGGCAACTTAATAAGCAAATGTTGATTGAAAGAATGTTTGATAGGGACAAAAATATTGAAGGCTGAGTGTTCACAGTCTTTATCCCTCCTGATTCCCTGGCTCCCTTAAGGGAAGGGTCCTTCATTTCTTGTCTCCCAGAACTATGTCGTGCTGACTAGAAGAGCTATGGAATCAGGAAAAGGAGTCAAATTATTCTCTGCAGGGCAGAGCTTGAAGTAACAGCCAAAGGAAGGAGAGGAAGGGTGAATGAGTATAACAGACTTAGGGCTTCCCTGGTGGCTCAATAGAAAACAATCGACCAGCCAATGCAAGAGACGTGGGTTTGATCCCTGAGTTGGGAAGAACCCCTGGAGTAGGAAATGGCAATCCACTCCAGCATTCTTGCCTGGAAAATCCCATGAACAGAGTAGCCTGGTGGGCTACAGTCCATGGGGCCTTAAAAGAGTCAGACACAACTTAGGGACTAAATAACAACAACATGAAAGTTTAGGGAGAAAGCCGGGTAAAGAAGGTTTGTAGGAAGCTGTGCTTTGTTAATATGCCATGCGATTCCTTCCTCAGCATGTCCGTGAGACTGTTCCTGAAAACCTACATCTTTCCAACTTTGTGAAGTTAGATTTGAGGTCGATTTTGAATGCATCACATGCTAAGATTGGCTTCAGGGTGACTCAGTTTTATCACAAATTCTGGGTAAGTGTCGCTGTCCCGTTTCCCAGCTGTGTTTACTGCTTGCTGTCACCACTGCATATCTGTGTAGGAGGCGTCTTCTAGCCTCCCTGGCCTACAAGTAAGTAAATAAGTTTTCTTTTTTCTTCATTTGATCAAGGCAAATTAGAAATTATTTGGAAACCATAGGCCAGAATAAAAACAAATTTAAAGAAGCGAAAATTAAAAAAGAGAAATTGTGAAAGCATAGCACTGATTAGTTCATTGAGAAGAAGTCCCTCATAGTAATGTAACTAAAGGTCCACTATGGAAAGGGTTTAAGTTGTGGAGTTTACCAGGTTGTATTGATCTGTTTCTTTTCCTTCACTCTGTCCCCATGTGTAGTATCTTAATCCATCATTGCTGTGTTTTTGAGAGATATTTAGCTTGTTGAATTTATATTTGTATATAACAGAAGCTGATTTTCACCTCATCAGTTCAGTTCAATTCAGTTGCTCAGTCGTGTCCGACTCTTTGCGACCCCATGAATCGCAGCACGCCAGGCCTCCCTGTCCATTACCATCTCTCGGAGTTCACTCAGACTCACGTCCATCGAGTCCGTGACGCCATCCAGCCATCTCATCCTCTATTGCCCCCTTCTCCTCCTGCCCCCAATCCCTCCCAGCATCAGAGTCTTTTCCAGTGAGTCAACTCTTCGCATGAGGTGGCCAAAGTACTGGCGCTCAGCCTTCTTCACAGTCCAACTTTCACGTCCATACATGACCACAGGAAAGACCATAGCCGTGACTAGATGGACCTTAGTCGGCAAAGTAATGTCTCTGCTTTTGAATATACTATCTAGGTTGCTCATAACTTTTCTTCCAAGGAGTAAGCGTCTGTTAATTTCATGGATGCAATCATAGTGGATGTATAAAGAGGGTGGGTTTTGTAAAATGGAAGGCATTTTTGTTTTGCTGAGCTCCAGCCCTCATTAATTTGAACTACACATCTTTCTGAATGAAAGAAAATAGATACTTTATTATATACTCAGTTGAGCCATTATTTTACTCATATGACTATATATTCTATATTTTCAACCAAACCATATACTTGGAGAGCAAGGGCTGTCCTTATTTTCCCCCTCTAGGTCCTACTTACGGTGTTTACATAAAGCTACTGTAGATAGATGGGTCTCAAAGTGTAATCTGGGTAACTTTGAGGGTACCTGAGAGACTTTCAACGGGTCAGTAAGGTCAAATGATTTGAAAAACAATACAAAAATATTTGCCTTTTTTCACTCTCATTCCCTCGTGTGTGGTGGAAGTTTTCGAATGCTACATGACATGTGATGATGTCATTGCTCTGATGGCTAATGGAAAGTGTACTTGTGTATCCATGTATTTTAAAAGTGTCTCAGTTTTAAATTCTTAATATAAATAGATGTAACTCCAATAAACAAAGGCTGTTTAAGATTCTCCACAATTTTTAAGAGTGGAGAGCAAAATGGGCCTGAGACCAGAAAATCTGAGAACTGCTTGTGTAGATAATTACATGCTAGACTGAAAATGGAATCAGTCTTATTTTTCTTTTTTTTTTCTGAGTTTACAGTGGGGACTGAGATTCTTTGCTATTATTCTCTGTATTTGTCAAGGTCCAACCTTATACAGAAACCCCAATACAGAAACTCTTATACAGAGAGCACACAGTTATTTGAATAGAGAACGTGTAATAATAGAAGGAATTATTAACTATAAGAGGGGACTGGAGTAACAAGGAATTGGCTAGTAAGAAGTAAAGAGAGCTCTGAAGAGTGTAGGAATAGCAGTAATCAGGAACAGTACTTTGGGGGCTGAGATGGAGCCCCCGAAGAAGAAGAGGCCCCCAGGTTGAGAGGCAGACCTTGTTGGAGAGAGCACAGCTAAGCCTCACCGAATGGCAGAGAAGTTGTTTGGTGCCATGCTAGTGGAACTTGCTGAAAATCTGCCCTCTGGAATTTTCTGAAAAATCTTAGGCTGCTGGAGAAACAAGCCACAGTGAGGTGTCCTGCTGGAGGCACTCTGCATAAAAAGTGCCTCAGGGAGGGAGCAGTTATGATGGAGAGGGAAACCTGTGGGCACCTCGGGCTGCTGCCTCCATGCAGTAACAGGAATCAAACGTTGGAAACATGGCATGTCCTGCAGGACCCAGGGGAGCTGCGCCTCCTCTACACTGGTGCTGGAGCTGCGGGAACACACACCAGCCAGGAAGGAAGACTTCTTCTTTTTTTTTTTTTAAATATTTCAATAATTTTTAAAATTTTTAATCTATTTTTTAATTTAATACTTTATTCTATTTTATAATACTGTATTGGTTTTGCCATACATTGACATGAATCAGCCAGGAAGACTTCTTCTGTAACGTCTCTCTATGGTCCTCCGGTGACAAAGCTTCATTTGTCTTACTACCTGATAAAGAAAAGGGCTTCCCAGGTGGTGCTAGTGGTAAAGAACCTTTCTACTGATGCAGGAGACATGGCAACCCACTCCAGTATTCCTGCCTGGAGAATCCCATGGGCAGAGGAGCCTGGCGGGCTACAGTACATAGAGTTGCAAAGAGTTGTTCACGACTGAAGTGACTTAGCAAGCATGCACTGATAGAGAAAAATATTTAAAGGCAGAGCAGGCAATGAAGGATAAATTTGGAACTGAGAGGAAATAAAATGATAAATGGCACACTCACTTTCACTTAAGATGTAGTTTATAAATTATCTATATCTCCTAATATATTCTTGATGTTTTCTTTGTGTGCAAGTCTATTCATCAACTCAGCAAACATTTATTCAGTGACTGTCACATTCTGCTATTGCTGCTGCTAAGTCACGTCAGCCATGTGCGACTCTGTGCGACCCCGTAGACGGTAGCCTACCAGGCTCCTCCGTCCATGGGATTTTCCAGGCAAGAGTATCAGAGTGGATTGCCAGTGCCTTCTCCACTGTCACATTCTAGGTACTTATTTTTAGCAGATTTCTCCATCCTTTGTAAATATAGAGTCTCAATTTTGTTCTTTCATGCTCCTCCCTGCCATAAGCTTCTGGGAAGGCCGGTCCCAGCGTCAGCTCAAAGCCCAGCCCCATGGGGTAAGTTGCAATTGGTCTACATAGGTATTTATCTATTTATTTGGCTGCACTGGGTCTTAGCTGCAGCATGTGGGATCTAGTTCCTTGACCAGGGATTGAACTTGGGCCCCCTGCATTGGGAGCGTGGCGCCTTAGCCACTGGACCACCAGGGAAGTCCCTACACAGCTTTTGTGACACCATTTTATTTCTCACAAATAATTCTGTGGCATACTTCTGGCCAACAGGATATGAAGGAGAACCTGCAGGAGGGTTTTTAGAATAGACTTTTCCACCATCTTAAAAGTGGTATTCAGAAAGAAATAACTTTTTGTTGATGGACATTGTCATGTTTCCATGAGATGCCTGAACTACTGTAGCCATTATTTGAGGGGAGGAGATAGCCTGAGGAAGACTCTGCTGTGCACGGTAGGGCAGAAAACAGAAGAAAATCAAAGAATTACTCAAACCTAGGAACATCATTGGAGAGGGCGATGGAACCCGACTCCGGTTTTCTTGCCTGGAAAATCCCATGGACGGAGGAGCCTGGTGGGCTGCCGTCTATGGGGTCTCAAAGAGTTGGACACGACTGAAGTGACTTAGCAGCAGCAGCAGCCATAGGAACACCATCTCTGGGCTTCTTGTTTTAAAAGTCATTTTGAGTTGTTGCTTATATTTAACCAACACTAGACATTTGATATGACAAGTATGGATAAGATATTGGGGAATGTGAAATAAATGAAATAAAAGTTTGATTGCTATGATAAAAAAAGGATAGTGGTTGAATTCAAATGCAACATGCTAGTTCCAAATGCAACATGCTAGTTCCAGACTAACTATAACATTAAATTAGAAAAAAGAAAACAGATCTTGAGAAAATGCTTTGTAAAGCTGCCTCTTGGAACACTTCCTTGCAAATAAAAAAGTTACATAATATATTTGAGCGGAGCTTTCTTTTTGTCCCAAACTCTTCCTAGTAAGAAAGTTTAACAGTTGTCAATTAGTATTATTTTTCAAATAAATATAAAATTGAGAAAAAAAGTAATATAAACTTGTAGTTTCAGTCAATAGCAGCAACTAGTATGTCAAGGACAAATTAAAAATTTTTTTTAATTTAATTTTTAATTGAAGGGTAATTGCTTTACAGAATTTTGTTTTTACATTGTTTAATTAATTTTCTGTCAAACATCAACATGAATCAGTCATAGGTATACATACGTCCCCTCCCTCTTAAAAATATTTTTCTATCTGTAAAACATGGCAGTGTATGTATTCAGTGACAAGAAATGCACTTTCTTTATTCAAAGGAACTGGGTTCCCAATTGAAGCTTCACTCCCCTTTTGCTTAGAGCAGGGGTCTCCACATGATACAGGCCTGTGGCCTGTTAGGAACCAGACCGCACAACAGGAGGTGAGGGCAGGTGCGCGAGCCAAGCCTCATCCACATGTACAGCCACTCCTCAGGGCTCACATTCCCGCCTGAGCTCTGGCAGGTCAGTGGCGGCATCAGATTCTCACCGGAGCTTGAACCCTACTGTCGGCTGCACATGCGAGGGATCTAAGTGGAGCGCTCTTTATGAAAACCATCCAGAAACCGTCCCTCCCCACTCCGTGGAAAAATTTCGTCTTCCATGAAACCAGTCCCTGACACCAAAAGCTTCAGGACCCCTTTCTTAGAGCACTTAGTTGGGAATTCTGGTGAGCTGTTTACTAGCATAATTAAAGTATATACTTAATTTTGATTCCAGTTGAAGCAGAAACAGATTATGCAGCTTTCACAGTTAAGTGAAGCTGAGCGATTCTTATCTAAATTTGAAAATTTCCAGCAACTTTCATCTGTTCATGAATGCTGCTGCCTCGTATTTGCAGGTTAAATGATGATTTCTATGCGTTCCTTCTTGGAATTTTCAGACTGACTTTCCACAGACAAAACAGAGACTTGAGGCAATTTTTTTTTTTCCTGAGTAATTCAGGAGAAAGACAATTCTTTTTATTCACTAATAAAGAACATGCCAGGCACCCTGGCCTTAGGCTTTAGCATTTACTGTTGTTCCCTTGGCCTCACCCTTCTTCTCCGACAGCAACCTCGGAGGCTCTCCCCTCACTTCCTCTTCAGTCACCCTCTCATTAAGGCCTTCTCTGGCCGCTTTTTCTTAATTTCACGCTTTCCCTCCACTTTATATTCCCTTTCCCCATTTTATTTTTCTTTCTTACCAGTTTTCGGATGTACAAGCTGGATTTAGAAAAGGCAGAGGAACCAGAGATCAAACTGCCAACATTCGTTGGATCATAGAAAAAGCAAGAGAATTCCAGAAAAACATCTACTTCTGCCTCACTGACTATGGTAAAGTCTTTGACTTTGTTATGTGGATCATAACAAACTGTGGAAAATTCTTAAAGAGATGGAAATACCAGACCACTTATTTGCTACCTAAGAAACCTGTATTCAGGTCAAGGAGCAACAGAACCAGACATGGAACAATGGACTGGTTCAAAACTGGGAAAGCAGTACATCAAGGCTGTATATTACCATCCTGCTTATTTAACTTCTATGCAGAGTACATCATGCGAAATGCTGGGCTGGATGAAGCAGAAGCTGAAATCAAGAATGCTGAGGGAAATAGCAATAATCTCAGATAGATAGATGACACCACCTTTATGGCAGAAAACAAAGAGGAACTAAAGAGCCTCTTGATGAAGATGGATGAAAAGAGTGAAAAAAGCTGGCTTAAAACTAAACAACCCAATAAAAAAATGGGCCAAAGAACTAAACAGACATTTCTCCAAAGAAGACATACAGATGGCTAGCAAACACATGAAAAGATGCTCAACATCACTCATTATCAGAGAAATGTAAATCAAAACCACAATGAGGTACCATTTTACCATTTCACACCAGTCAGAATGGTTGCGATCCAAAAGTCTACAAGCAATAAACGCTGGAGAGGGTGTGGAGAAAAGGGAACCCTCTTACACTGTTGGTGGGAATGCAAACTAGTACAGCCACTATGGAGAACAGTGTGGAGATTCCTTAAAAAACTGGAAATAGAACGCCCAGCAGTTCTATTCTGCTTCACTGCCCAGCAGTTCTATATTTCCTCGGTACCTAGGAAACCAGAGGAAACCAGAATTGAAAGAGACATGTGTACCCCAATGTTTATCGCAGCACTGTTTATAATAGCCGGGACATGGAAACAACCTAGATGTCCATCAGCAGATGAATGGATAAGAAAGCTGTACATATCAAAACCCAGAGACATCATTTTGATGACAAAGGTCCATATAGTCAAAGCCATGGTTTTTCCAGTAGTCATGTATGAATGTGGGTGCTGAAAAAGAAGGCTGAGCACCGAAGAACTGACACTTTCAAATTGTGTTGCTGGAGAAGACTCTTGAGAGTCCCTTGGATGCAAGAAGATCAATCCAGTTAATCCTAAAGGAAATCAACCCTGAATATTCACTGCAAGGACTGATGCTGAAGCTGAAGCTCCTCAATACTTTGGTCACCTGATGGGAAGGGCTGACTCATTGGAAAATACCCTGATGCTGGGAAAGATTGAAGGCAGGAGAAGGGGATGACAGAGGATGAGACGGTCAGATGGCATCACCAATTCAATGGACATGAATCTGAGCAAGCTCCAGGTTAAGGACAGGGAAGCCTGCTGTGCTGCAGTCTATGGGGTCACAAAGAGTCAGACACAACTGAGTGACTGAATGACAACATTATTGATTAGTTACTCGTCTTATTGTGTTTCCTTAATGTAAACCTCACAAGGGCAGGAATTTTTGTCTGTTTTCTTTACTGTTGTATCCCTAGCACTGTGAACAGGCCTGCTTACATAGTTCAGTTCAGTCGCTCAGTCGTGTCCAGCTTTTTGCCACCCCATCAACTGCAGCACGCCAGCCCTCCCTGTCCATCACCAACTCTAGGATTTTACTCAAACTCATGTCTGTTGAATCGGTTATGCCATCCGACCATCTCATCCTCTGTCATCCCCTTCTCCTCCTGCCTTCAATCTTTCCTAGCATCAGGGTCTTTTCAAATGAATCAGTTCTTCGCATCAGGTGGCCAAAGTATTAGAGTGTCAACTTCAACATCAGTCCTTCCAATGACCATTCAGGACTGATTTCCTTTAGGACGGACTGGTTGGATCTCCTTGCCGTCCAAGGGATTCTCAAGAGTCTTCTCTAACACCACCGTTCAAAAGCATCAGTTCTTCATTGCTCAACTTTCTTTATAGTCCAATTCTCACATCCATACGTGACCACTGGTAAAACCATAGCCTTGACTAGATGGACCTTTGTTGGCAAAGTAATGTCTCTGCTTTTTAATATGCTACCAATGACCATTCAGGACTGATTTCCTTTAGGACGGACTGGTTGGATCTCCTTGCCGTCCAAGGGATTCTCAAGAGTCTTCTCTAACACCACCGTTCAAAAGCATCAGTTCTTCATTGCTCAACTTTCTTTATAGTCCAATTCTCACATCCATACGTGACCACTGGTAAAACCATAGCCTTGACTAGATGGACCTTTGTTGGCGAAGTAATGTCTCTGCTTTTTAATTTGCTGTCTAGATTGGTCATAACTTTTCTTCCAAGGAATAAGCGTCTCACAATCTGCAGTGATTTTGGAGCCCCCCAAAATAAAGTCAGCCACTGTTTCCCCATCTAGTTGCCAGGAAGTGATGGGACCAGATGCCATGATCTTAGTTTTCTGAATGCTGAGCTTTAAGCCAAGTTTTTCACTCTCCTTTCTTTCATCAAGAGGCTCTTTATTTCTTCTTTACTTTCTGCCATAAGAGCTCAGTAAATATTTATCACCTGGCTTACAGTGGGATAAGGCATGGCTTTGGAGTTTTAAAGGCATGATTTAGAATGCAGTTTTTCTATTGGGTCTAGTTTAACTCCCTCCATCTATTTGAACCTGTTTCTTCACATAGATAACCACCTAACAGGGCAGTTTTAAGGGTTTAATGAGATAATGTAGGCCAAATGTCTGATCCCATTGGGGTCATACAATAATTGTTAGCCCCTTGTTTTTCAAACTAAGGAGAGACCTCAGAGATTTGTTTTCTGACACTATTTCTCCTCATTCTACAAAACTTCTTTATGGTTGTCTCAAGTAGGGTTCCAACAGGAAATGCTTTTGAAGGTACACTGAAATTTGGATTATATGAGGAGGGCTGAGATCTAGGGGAATGTAGAGAATAGAGGCAACAGAGATACCCAGGGCAGTTGCCGCACCCTGGCCTGAAGGGACGAGCAGTGTTGGGGATGAGGATGTGAGTGAGGGACGAAATGAGGTAATTTCAAAGGCTCTTCCTGGCTTTGACATCTTAACAACTGTCTTGTTACTTCTGAACTGTTAGTCTGTGGCTCTTCAACAAATGCAAATAAGTATACATTCTGTAGTAATCTCTTTTGTTCACAAATTTTGACTTTCAGTTTCAACAGCAAATGATCTTGATGCATTGAAAATAACTAAGTTTATAAACCATGTAAGTTTATTACATAGCAAAACTGAAAATAACACAAAAGACCCTAATCTGTCAATAGACAAGTGTGATTTGAATGAATGTTCACCACATTCTCTGCTCTAAAGTTCAAAAAACTCCGTGACTCTACATCTTGACAACTTGTGACAAAACAAGCAAATGACATACACAGCAGCTGTGTATGGTCCTAAGAAAAGTTATCTATAGATGAAATTTAGGGTAGATGGTACACACATAATATGGGTGCACGAAGGGGCCTAATTACCATGGGGTAAGGTCCTTGGGGGACAGGTTGGGAGGCGGGGAGGCAGAGGGACGGAAATAAACCGTTCGGAGGACTTTTCTAGGGACTCATAATTTGTGATAGTTTTGCTTGGTTACCTAACTGAACAGCCGTTAAGGCCACACTGGATCTAGTGCATGAGAGCTCTCACTGCAGTTAATTTTCTTTTTAATTAGACATGATCCATAAGCATCCCGAGGACCAGGGGCTGGCTGGGGGAAAACATAACCAATAATCATGAGAACTAGAGAGGGAAGCGTTGGCAGTTAGCAGTAAAAGGTTGCTTCAAGATGTTTGGAAGGGTATCCTTGGGAAATCCAGAGAAACGAGTCAAATCAGATAGGGTCAAAAGCAGTGAAGGCGAGTGAAGAGCGGCAGCTTCGGGCCACTGGAAAAGAACGTGCCCCAGGCCAGCCGAGATTGGCTCTGGGTCCAGACTAGGCCTCAGCCTCTCGCCCTTCCACTCCCGGTTTCTTTCCTCGCCACTCCTGCACCAGGGCCGGCCCTGTCCTGCGCCCCGGCCCCAGCGCCCGGCCCCGCCCGCCACACTGGGCCGCCGCCGGCCCCGCCCACCCTTCCCGGGCCCGTGGCCGGCTCCGCCCACCCTTCCCCGGCCGGCCCCGCCTACCCTTTCCCGGCCGCGGCCGGCGGCCGAGGGGCGGGGAGGGGCGGGGCGGGCCGGGAGGAACCCCGCTCGGCCCGCGGGCGGGGGATCCGCCGCGGAGTTACGGGAAAGTTGGTCCGAGTTCCTGGAGTTTCCTGCTGTGGCTCTGCTGGCTCGGCCGGCTGGTGCCCCGGCCCTCTGCCCGCCTCTCGCCTTCGCCGCCCACCTGGTCCCTCCTTCTGACCCTGGCCGCCATGGAGCAGCCGCCAGCGCCCAAGAGGTAAACGAACGCGGGGCGCGAGGAGCTGGAGGGAGGCGGCGCCGCCAGCCGCGGGGCGGGGGCGGCTAGGCCGGGCGGGACCGCGATCCCTTTTCCGCGACTGCGGGGCCCCGAGCTGGGCGCGCCGGGGGTCGCAGGGCGGGTCCTAGCGCCGGGCCGCGCCTGTGGGTGGGTGAGGCGGGGCCGGAGGGGAGGCCGACCCTCGAGTCCCCCGTGCCCG
Organism: Madoqua kirkii; assembly: GCA_006408675.1. Classification (NCBI taxonomy): domain Eukaryota; kingdom Metazoa; phylum Chordata; class Mammalia; order Artiodactyla; family Bovidae; genus Madoqua; species Madoqua kirkii. The sequence goes on along the minus strand of SJYC01030253.1, from coordinate 34,460 downwards.
CCGGGCCTGGCGCGCGCGGGGAGAGCTGGTGGGCAGCTCGGGGCGCCCCGCGGCCGGACTCTGGGGGCGGGCGCGGTTCTCCCTCGTGTCAGGTTCAGCATCTGGGAGACGAAAAACTAGGAGATTACTGGGCTTCGTACAACCATCTAGGCTTTCTTGTCAAATGTTTTCCAGAATGTTGCCCACTTCCCACCTTTTTTTTTTTGAGAAAGCCGGTTGTTTATTTACAGTTCAAGGAATTAAATATTAATAGCTAGACAGTGTATAAAACTTAACTGTGCAAATGCTGCACTAACAGGTGTCCCTCGCCCCTTACTCTGCAAGTTCAAAAGTATTTATGGATGCCGGACTGTAGGAGTCTTAAATTAGAACCCCTCCCCCCATATGGGTGTGTGTGTGTGTGTGTGTGTGTGTGTGTGTGTGTGTGTGTGTGTATAGGTTTATTTTTACCATGTAAAAATAGTGATGCTTTGGTGTTTACTGTTAATATTCTCTGGTATATTGGAAAAGTAGCAATACACAGTAGATACTTTTGAACTTGAATTTGAAATGGTCTTGAAAAGCTAAATCAAGGCTGTCCATTGATACAAATTCATAATGTGTATTTTCCCCATAAGAGTGAATCAGTTGATTGATGTTGGATAAAGCATTTCACTTCGATCTTTCATTTTTAATTTGTAAAATAAGGGTACCAGTCTTTCTCCCAGATAGTGCTGTTGTGAAGAGTAAAAAGAGTTTTGATAGCTAGAGATCTTTAGATGAAAGGCGGTATAATCAAGAATATGGAATAATTGCAAAGGTAGGAACTTCGTGAGCTATTGTGGATTGTGTGGCAAGACATGTGAGCCTTGAAGCCTGGGAACCATCTGTTCAGTGAAAAAGGAGGGTTGTTGGGGAGTTTCCAAAAGAGACCTGCTGTTGGAGCCCTTAGATAAATTCTTCTCTGGCATTTTAAAATATCCCAATTCTAATATTGATTTGGCACTCAGTTTTAATACTGTAATTAAAACTGGAACCAGTTTTCCCATTTTGTTTTGGAAGGACCGTAAAGGGTACCTCTGAGATCCTACAGTAAGGCCAAGTTCAATGACTCAGAATTGAAGGAGAGACTCTATTCATGAGCTCTACGCCAAGTTATGAGAGTTTCACTGTAGTTGTAAGAGCGAACCCCTGCCCTGGCAGGGACATTAGAGAACCTGGAGGGGTTGAGGGGAGGGGTGGTGGTGTGTACCACCACCTGGTGATGACTTAGACTTTTCAAAGTGGTTAGTCGCACTTTTAAGAGGCGTATTTTTAGCTCTCTTCAGAGAGACATGTTCATCCAGGAAGGCATTTCTAAAGCACAAAAGATATGTGACAAATCCCATATGTTTGAATATCTCTTAGATTTTTTTCATAGCGTTTTCTTTTCCATCCTATTGTTTAATCCTTAAAGCAACCCCATTGAGTAGGTTGGATTATACACATTAATCCTGTTTTATAAGATGAGAACACTAAGAGGGTTCACCACATGGAGGGCTATGACAGAGATAACTGACAGTGAGTTTTTGTGTTGTGCCTCTTAATGATTGCCCTCTAATAATGAAATGAAGCTACCATTTTTTTTGGAGATCTTAACTATTTGCCAAGAATTTTGTATATACATTCTTTTACTTCGTTGTCTCAAGGAATAGGAATCCTGGCTCTGCCACTTACTGTGCTAGTTCTGAATTTAATTTCTTCATCTGTAAAATGTGTTTTGGAGTAAATGAGGTCATATGTAGAGCACTTATAGTACAGTGCTTCATAATATGTTCAACAATGTTTGTTGTCTATGTTTTCCTCTTTAAATGGAACTTGAAAGTGAAGTCACTCAGTTGTGTCTGACTCTTTGTGACCCCATGGACTGTAGCCTACTAGGCTCCTCTGTCCATGGGATTTTCCAGGCAATAGTCCTGGAGTGGATTGCCATTGCCTTCTTTACAGGATCTTCCCAACACAGGGATCGAACCCGGGTCTCCCACATTGTAAACAGATGCTTTACCGTCTGAGCCGCCAGGGGAAGGTTAAATAACTCGACTGGGTGGAGGAGCTGCCAGTGAAATGCTTAGCACAGTGCTTTATAATATGTTTAGTGATGTTCAGGCGCAAGGGTTGTGTCCCCACTCATTGTGTCTCCAGTGATGCTTCTTTTTGCAACTGAAACTCTGCTTGCTGTCTTAGCATTCCACGAGCATCTCTTTCTATAATCTTCTTGTCCCCTTTGCTTGTTCTCCTTTTAATCTCTTGTAAGAATTCCACTTCGCTTTTCTGCTGTGAGTAGCTCTTCCTTAGGGCTCAGACATTATTACATGGTCACAAATGTGTTGCTGATGCTCGAGTCTATATGACCAGTAGCTGCTTCTCAGCATTTTTGGTTTCTTCATGTGGATCCATTTCTTTGCTTATCTTATTTAGTTTGTCACTACATCATATCACATTTTCCATCAGAAAGTCTGTGTCCACCCCCTTTCATTCCCAGTATTACTACCCCATTCCAGGGTTTTAAGACCCTCAAGAGTTGATTTATAGCAGTGCCTTCCAGTTGGGCACTGTAGTTCAGTGCTTATCAGAACATTTTAACAGCAGAAGAGCTGTCTTTGGAGTAGAGGCAGAGCCCTAGGACTTGGTTCTCAGTGCCTCACCTCCCTCTGTACCCCTTTTGGTTTTTGTATGGAATCCTCTGCTGAACTATAGAACACTGGGTTAGTTCATCTAGCACACAGCTTCTGTTGTGACTTTTTTTTGCTTAAACCTCACTTTAGTCATGCTCCTCCTTTTTTTTGCAGGCAGGGGGAGATTGGGGGACACTCATTGACTGGTACCCAAGAGCTCCATAGCTTGGTCTCAACCTTAACCCCCAGCCTTGTTACTTCTGCAAGCTGAATCTTTCCTTCTAAAGTCTTCCTATTGTTCTTTGTTTATGTTATAGGCTGTGGGTACTCCCAGGTTTGCCTTTTTCATGATTTTCCCTTAGAAAAGTTTGTGTTATTTATTATTTTTTTTTACTAGTAATCTATATTTTATTCAAAGCCTGCTTCATAAAGTATCTTATTTGAGTGCTTTCTAGCCTAAACTGTTTCTTTTATTCCTTTTTATTCTTTTATTCCTATGATATTCATTTGAGTACCAATCTTAAGATTGTTCTTGTTTTTAATTACAAAGTTTTAGACATCCAAAAGATAATGGGGATGAATTTAGTAAATACTTATATCACCACTCAGCTTTAGAAATAAAATATTCCCAGTTTAATTAAAGCTTCCTAAGTATATCTCTTCTCATTTGCATTCCTTTCCCATACCCTGGAGGGTTGTCACTATTGTGAATTGGGTGTCATTCCTGTACATGTTTGTCATTCCCATACATGTCTTTAAGCTTTTAGTTTATATGTATATAAACTGTTGTTTATATATATCTGACATAGCATCAGGCCTTGATATTAGGCCGAGCTTTGTCACTGATGTTGAAAGTTTTCGGGTATCATTCTCCTCTGGGAGTTGGAGATTCCAGTGTACAACCAGGTCTGAGAAACTAGTGCCTAGAGATCTGGAAGGCCCCTTTTACCTTTGCAATATTGATTTGCTCTCCTCAGCAAGGCCCGTGTTAATATAGTAATAGGGCTGATCACATCTTTTGCCTAATTTGAGGATCAGAATGGCTTTTAGATCCCCCAGATTTCCTTAATACCTCATCACAGAGATCTTCAGATGTCCTTATTAAAATGAAGTCCCTCTGGGAAGGGATATGTCACTAACTCAATGGACATGAGTTTGAGCAAGCTCTGGGAGATGCTGAAGGACAGGGAAGCCTTGTGTGTTGCAGTCCATGAGGTCGCAACCAGCTGGACACGACAGAGCAACTGAACAACTGTCAATTATCAGTATTTTGATAGATTGAGTTTATCAGATTTCTGTTTAGGAGAACTACTAGATGACAGAAAAATGAACATAGAATAGGTAAGTTTTGATAGATAGAGAGGGAAGTGACCAAACATGGGCTCTTCTCCAGGTAGAACATTCATAGAAGGGGAGATGAATCTCCGTGATAGGAGGGCACCATGAGAACTCTGATTGCTGGAGGGTACTTGTCAAAGAGAGGATAGAAAATATTGTTGGAGAGAAATCCTTTACCAGATAAGCCTGGTCCCTGATAGGTTATAGGATTGATAGTTATTTAAAGTTTAAAATTCATTGATTAAGGTTATACTTAGAGGACAAGTTGGATTGAAATAGTGAAAATGTTGAAAGGATAATGAGAAAACTGCTGAAGCATATGTACTCTCAAGAAGAGTTCTTTGAATTAAACTGGTGAAAGCTTCCAGCTTCAGTGGCAGGTAAGTGGAGGAGATGTTCAGTTCAGTGGGAAAAGAATCCAGCAAACAGTGTCCCTTTACATTAATGACTTGGCCCCAAAGCATATTTGTCCTCCCTTTGGCTTTTCTTGGTTAATTTGGGGTGGCTCCAACTCCATTAGAATGGATTTAGGCCATACAGATGGGAATAATCAATTGAGTCTTCCTTTCTGAAGAGGAGAATCACAGCCTCTGTAGCAGTTCTTGGTGAGCAAACTTCAGTTGTGCATTAAGACAGGAGATAAACTCAGTCTTTTAGTCAACTCTAGGCAATGATTAATTTATGCATTGTTCTTTAAGGGGCTGAGATACAGCATTTACTGGCACTGAATAATATGTTAGGATGTAAAGAAAAAGGTAAATGTATGTTAAACACAGCTAGTTTTCAAGTTTATTTTCCTGAAATAATCCCAGAAAATGTCAGTGCTCATTCCAGAAATGTGTACTAGTAAAGCTTTAAAGATAATAGGTTTAAATTGAGCACTTCTTGTTTGGTTGTACAGGGGGAAAGTGCTTAGTATTTAGTTTTTCTAGTTTCAGAAAAGTCTGTGTAGAATTAGAGATACTGTCACTTCAGCCTATCATATGTTATTATTATTATTATTATTTTTTAATATTGATGATGAGACTCCAAAGCAGAAGTTTCTTGAAATGAACTACGTGTAATGTTCTCTGGTATTTTTCTATTTTCTGTGTTTTTCTAGTTCTTTGGAAAGTTGCTAGTCATGACCCACCAAATTTTCGTGACCTACTAACCAGTTGTGAACTGCAGTTTAAGAACCTTCGTTAGTGTATATAGTTGTGACAGTGAGGAAATTGATTGCGTTTCCAGTACTATTCCTGATACTTCAAAACTTGATGATGGCATTGCCAAAGGAATCCAGAGTGGTATCATTGTAACAAGCCGTACATACAATAGAGCTATTCTTTGTAAGACAAAAAGGAGGGAGGTGAAGGAGAAAGAGGAAACCATTATTTAAAAACAACTGTATTTTGAACACTGTGTCTGTGTCCCAGTTAAGGTACTGGAAAGTGGGAAATGATTATGCCTGGCATCTGACAGGGTTTATAAAGGAACATATTCCCTGGTGGCTCAGTGGTAGAGAATCCACCTGCAGTGGATGAGCTGTGGGTTCGATCCCTGGGTCAGAAAGATCCCTGGAGGAGGAAATAGCAACCCACTCCAGTATTCTTGCCTGGGAAATCCTGTAGACAGAGGACCCTGGGGGAATATGGTCTGTGGAGTCTCAAGAGAGTTGGACATGACTGAGCAACTAAAATAACACCAATAATACATGAAGGTTTCTTGAAGGTAAAGGCTTTTTTGCCTTCTGATGTAGAATGACCCTGTACACTGGAAACATTCCCACTGTAATTATGATAACCTCAATTTCTGACTCTGTACCAGCTCCACCCTTTCTGTCTACCAGAGAGGTCTTTAGATTTTTTCTTCTAAAGTGAACATTTATACTGTCTGATAGACATTTTCCTTTTTAGTTATCTCAGGCTTCTTGTTATGATTTTATTTGAATTGCTTCATGTGTCAAGATTACTCTAATTTTCCAAAGCTTTTAGCTTATAGTATAGAACAAAGATTGTATATTTGAAATGTCTTATTGCAACTGTTTTTTCTACTTGCAATCTCAAGTTGTATAAATGAAAGTAACAAATATGTAAACAGACATGTATGAAAGTTAAAAATAAGTCCATTGCTTGCATGCCATGAAATTAAGGTGCAGATTACCTTGAACTTCTTAAGAGTACCTCAAAAGATATATCTTAAAACATGACTTTGTAGCAAAATGAGAATTACAGAAAGCTGTCAGCATTAGTGATAATTAATATAGGTGTACACATGTAGTACTGTATGTGGGTTCTGAATTAGTGTGCACATGTAGTCCTATGTTAATCTATAGATTTTGTATAATACCAGACATCTTAGTAACGAGGTAAAATGGAGTAAATTTTCCGGATATGTTGTTATAAATATTAGTATCTTGATACACACAAAAAAATTGGGGAAATTGTTGAGCATATATGATTTCTAAAGATGAGAAAGTTTCTTTAATTCAGAATATAAAGTGTTATTCTTTGTCCAGGTCTTTTTTGTTGTTGTTTGTTTGTTTTTTTGCTTTAGCGTTGCTTTCTATATCTCTCTTTTTTAAAAAAAATTGAAGTGTAGTTAAAATTATAATGTTATATTAGTTTCAAGTTTCCAGCAAAGTGATTCAGTTCTACACACACACACATACATATATTCTTTTTCAGGTTCTTTTCCATCATAGGTTATTACAAGATGCTGAGTATAGTTCTCTGTGCTGTACAGTAGATCTTTGTTGCTTACCTATTTTATATATAATAGTCTGCATATTTTAATCCCAAACTCCTGATATCTACCCCTCCATCCCTTTGGTAACCTTAAGTTTGTTTCCTCTGAGTCCATTTCTGTTTTGTAAATATGTTCATTTTTTTTAGATTCCACTATAAGTGATATCGGATGATATTTGTCTTTCTCCATCTGACTTACTTCACTCAGTATGAGAATCTCCAGATTCATCTATGTTGCTGTGAATGGTACTATTTCACTCTTTTTATGACTGAGTCATATTCCATTGAATATATGTACTGTATTTTATTTATCCAGTCATCTGTTGATGAACATGTAGGTTACATATTATGTTTTCACTTTTAGAGTTTTTGGTTTTCTGAAATTGTGGGACCTAGAGTTCTGTGATTGAAAAGGAATGTAAGTTCAGATTATTTTTGTGATTTAGGTGAACGTTTTACATATTTGAAGAAATTAAAGAGAATAGGCAGTTAATTTTCTTGACTCTTTCTGTCTCTAGCCATATTTTTCCTGTCTGGCAGGTTGCCCCATTCTCCTGTTTCTTTTTAAAAACTGACTTTCTTTACTCACCCATTATTGCTCACGGCACCAATTGGTTGTCACCCTTGAGTTCATTAATTTGCTCATTTATTCATATATTTAGTAATTGCTAATTAACTACCTTTCAAATGCCAGATATACATGGTTGAATGCAACAGATGAAATCTTTGCCCTCAAACATACACTTTAGTTGGAGCTTGAGCTGTGAGGGAGAGAAGTAGTATATATTGTTAAGGAAAATGGTGGAACCTGCTTAATAGGGTAGTTGAAGGAGGTTTCCTAAGAAGGTAGTACTTAAGCTGTCAACATGAGGTTGAGAAATACTCTGTGTGAGTGTCTGGAAAGAGTATTCCAAGCAGAGCAAAAAGCTATGAGAAGGCCTGGAGGTGGGGAAAAGTTTACAGTGTAGTGTGTGGGAGGAATTGAAATAAGGCCACGGTGGCTGTGTTGTAGACTGGGAGAGAGTGGTTGGAGATGAGGTCAGAGAGATGGGCAGGGATTCAATGATGCAAGCCATGGAAAGGAATTTGGATTTAAGTCAGTATAGTGGCTGTCACTAAAGGGTTTTAAGTGGAATTTTAAGCAGTTTGTGTCTTTATAAGAGCACTCTTATTGCTTGGGTAGGATAAATTGTAGAGGGTTAAGAATAAAATCTACTCTGATGGCTCAGTGGTAAAGAATCTGCCTGCAGTGCAGGAGAGGCAGGTTCAATTGATCCCTTGGTGGGAAAGATTCCCTGGTGTAGGAAATGGGAACCCACTCCAGTATTCTTGCCTGGGAGATCCCATGGACAGAGGAGCCTGGTGGGCTGCAGTCCATGGGGTCGCAAAGAGTTGGACACGACACACACACACACGCGCACACACACACACACACACACACACACACACACACACACGAATAAAAGCAGGGAAACAAGTGAGAATGCCATTGATGTAGTTCTTGGTTAGAGATGGTGAAGTCCACAGAGATGAAGAGAAGTGGACAGATTTAAGTTATGTTTTGGAGTTAGAAATGAAAGACTGGTAAATCAGATGTGGGGAATAAGGAAGAAGGAAACAGTTCTGGCTCCAGGGGCTTGGATTTGGACAACTTGGGGGATGGTGAAAGACTGGGAGAGGAACAGGTTAGTTATCTATATTCACTTCCTTAGAATTCCAAACTCCCAGGAATGTGAATCTGTTTTGGCCCAAAATGTTGATATTAGGTGTTTCCCTCAGAAGAGGAAATGTGTAGGGAGGAAATGGTGGGCATTGACTTCTTTCTTCAACCTCTTGCTTTCACATCATTAGACTAGAGAACGGGAAACAAATCAAGGCTTTGTTAAATGTTGAAATGTTCGAGTGACCTGATATTTAAGAAAAACCATAGGCTACCCACTCCAGTATCCTGGCCTGGAGAATTCCATGGACTGTAGAGTCTAAAGGGTTGCAAAGAATCGGACATGAATGAGCGACTTTCACTCTTTTATTGCAAAATGAAGCATCAGTAAAAAAACAAATGTATGGTTTGACGAATTACTATAAGGCAGGCACCCATATAATCACCAGTCAGGTTAAGAAACAGAGCTTTGCCACCCTCTCAAGAAGCCCCTTCTGAGTATGTAGAGTCTAAAGGGTTGCAAAGAATCGGACATGAATGAGCGACTTTCACTCTTTTATTGCAAAATGAAGCATCAGTAAAAAAACAAATGTATGGTTTGACGAATTACTATAAGGCAGGCACCCGTATAATCACCAGTCAGGTTAAGAAACAGAGCTTTGCCACCCTCTCAAGAAGCCCCTTCTGAGTGCTCCATGCCAATCACAGCCACCTTTCCCCACGTGTAACCATTATCCTTACTTTTATGGTAAAAACTTGAATGTGCATTGCTGGACACTGTAGGTTAGTCTTGCCAATTAAAAAATAGTTTTTATATGAGTTTTTAATCTTTAGGTTGGTCCTCTATCTTTTCTCTTGTCCTTTTCCTGTTGAAGACCCAGACTGTTTGAATTATTTCCCGCAGCCTGGATCTTGCTGATTGCTTGCTCAAAGTGCAGTTCAGCACGTTCATTTGTCCTCCATATTTCCTGCAGATGGGCAGCTGGATCCAGAGCTCAAGTCTGGATCCAGGGCTCAAGTCAGTCCCTTAGGCATCATAATAGGTGGTGTTGTCAAGACTGTATGAGTCACTTAACTCATCTAGTTGCCTCTCTTTTTTGTGATGTTAGCAGCTGTTGATGGTTAATACTTATTTCTGTTAATTTGTTGGGAGTTGCAGAACGGTGAAATTGAAAATACACCATCTTGTTTTCAATTATTAGTTGGAATGGTTTTTTAAAGAGTCACTTTTCTTAGCTTCTGTTTGGTTAGCCAGTGGTATAGTATGTAAAGGAAAGACAGGACAAATGCTTGATTCTTTCCCTTCATTTACCCATTTTTAAGATAATGAATCAAGTCCCTGTTTTCCTCCAAAGGGGACTCATTCCTTTTTTTTTTTTGCATTTACTTTTGCTGCAGCTCAGAGTGTCCCATCTTGGACAGTGGCAATCCCTTTAAGCGACCACATGACCCGCATGGTCTTTGGAAAGCTTCTTTGCTCTCTGCTGTGATAAGACATTGAGGGCTCATCTTGTTCATCTTTTGTCCCAGATCTGGAATCAACCTGTACAGTAAGCCTACTTTTAGTGAGATATGGTATTTCAAGACCTTAACCTGGCCACTAACATGATGTTATTTTAAAATAAGAGTTTTATTTCTAGACAGGAAACCTGACTCGTTTTTTCAAACTATGGGCTAGTCTGTCAAAAACTGTGAGATAGCACTGGCAGTTTTACACTTTTTCCTGGATAATATCCACCATGCATTTCTGTTTCTAAGTTTGAGTCAGAAATTGGACATGTGTAGACAGACTTCTGCGGTAGAGACTTTTTAGTGTGGACCTTTTATCTTTGTCTTCTCCCTGTCTTTAGTCTGGTTACCATGTGACCCACTGGTATCCTAATATCTAGCCTCACTTTTTTCTTACCTCTAAATGTTTCAGGTGACCTAGTTTCTTCTTTCCTTAGGTGAGAAAAGGAAAATAAAAGACTCTAAGACAGATAACACTACCAGTGACCTGATCAGATTTCAGGCCCTACTTTTAAGGTAGACCTTTTAGCTTACCTTGTCTTGTATGCATACAAGTATATCTGTGTAAAAACAAACAAAATTCAAGGGCATCTTGATGCTGCTTTATAAATCCAGCCCTAACTGACTGTAGTATGGTGAATTGCAAAATGAAGCACATCCAGATATTAAATGCCACATGTTGCTGCCTTTTACTTTTGTTATTAACACCTCTTGTTAAGTTTTACTGTGCTTTTGAATAAGCAAAAAGAGATATTTGTTTCAGTGACATAGTTGGTAAATTACATTTGCCACTGTGTCACATAATCATAGAAAGAATTAGTTTTGATGTAATTGCTTAAAAGACATTAGGTTGCACTTACAAGTTGCTGTGTGAATTAGTCCATCATTGCAATCAAATAGCAGCCAGTAACCGTTTTCCAATGATATTAAATGTCTGTTCAAACGTTTTTAATAATTAGTGAAATCTAGATTACAGAAAGGGATTAGAGAGAAATGATTGCTCTGAATAGAATTTATAGTTTATGTAATTCTTAAGAATTATTTAAAAAGATGAAATTAAACAGTGGAATTTCATAAAAATTCCAGTGGAAACTTAAAACTAAATGTACTCATTAGCTCTTGAGAGGAAAGTATTTTGATAATTTTCTTTTCCTGGTAGATTGAGTTTTCCTTCTGTACACTTGAGTCTCATTTATACTTCCAAGGTCTTTTTTTCTAAAAGAATTCAAGTACCAGGCCAAGATAAGAAAATGGGATCATTCCACCCCTTTATATACAGACTTGCAGCACTTGATTAGTCGGCTTTAGTTAGTGTTCATAAAAAAGTCATGTGATGTAAAACAGTTTCCCAAAATAGTGATATAGTGATAACTTTAAAGTATTGAACATTACTGGGACGTGTGATGTATTATGTAACAGATTTTCCAAATAAATGAAGTAAATCACTTCAAGCATTATACTCTTAAAACTGTTTTAGAACAGTTTTAAAACAAACAGTTTTGATGGAAATTCATTTCAAAGTGAGGACACTTGACCCAGCCTTCTGAGACAAATCATTTGCTTTCTTGATTACTTAATATTATTTAAAAATAAATTTTAGTTCATAAAAAACCATAATAAAATCCATGGAGCTGTTCATAGTGTTAGTTTATAGAAACAGTCAAGGGTGCTGTTTTGGTGTGTTGGAAGCTTTGTTGTTGCGTAGAGCTGTTTCCTGCCCCCCACCCCCAAGTCTCTAACAGGCAGCTTAGAAATAGTGATCTAACCTAAACTATCTTTCCCTTTCTCAAAGTAAATGCTCTTTGTTCAGTTTTTGCTTACCAAAGACCTTTTTTTCTTCTGGGTTCAGGTTCATAATACGTCTTAATCATCTTTTGACTAAGCAATTATTGTGCAGTGAAGGAGAGCAAAATTCTTCAAACTTTCCTAAATTTCTAAAATTTAGCATGAAAATAACAAATTTTTTTGCATCAAAAAAGAACTGATTTTTACCTTAAAACCCTCACAAAACTCCCAATTTAAATAAATTCCTGTCATTTTGGAGCATTGCTTAGATTTTGAGGACTCATGGTATTACCAAATGTTTCAGAGGTATATTTGTGTACAAATAGAACTTCTCAGGTGGTTCAGTGGTAAAGATCCGCCCCAGCGCAGAAGCTACAGGAGACACAGGTTTGATCCCAGGGTTGGGAAGATTTCCTGGGGGAGGAAGTGGCAACCCACTCCAGTATTCTTGCCAGGATAATCCCATGGACAGAGGAACCTGGAAGGCTACAGTCTACAGTGTCACAGAGTCGGACTTGACTGAGTACACGAGCGTGTACCTCAAACAGGTGAAAATAATCCCAATTTTTTTTTAAAAAAGGAATTTTCACAAAGCACCAAAATCATGACCTATTTCTCTGTTTCCTCCCCTTAATTTTTTTACAAAGAACCTCGGAGAAATACTGAGAAGTGGTTTCCTATGTGCCCTAGCTAAGTAAGTAGTCAAATGCGATGAGAAGTCAAGCGAAACGGTGTCCGTCTCTGCACACAGCTGAAAGCAGCCATGTGCCACAGGTCGCCCCATACTTCTTCATGAAAGCCTATAAAATTAGGCGGAAGTCAGAGGACAGAACTCACTGAATGATAGAAATATTAGTATTGTTAGAGTCTAAACTTTCTTTGAATTTAGACTTCTATTAATGTGCTTATTACACCTTTAATTAATGTAATAATGTTTGGAATTGTTGCAGTTAATTATAGTGTTCTTCTAGGGATGGGAGCAAGGAGTTGAGAGTGTGTAGAGAATAAATCCTTGTAGTTTATTTTCAGAATTTGAGATGTGGGGAAATAAATGAGGAATAAGACATATGAGTAAATACAGTTTTTAAGTTTAGATAGTCTCTTTAGCACAAGTAGTAATGGATTTTTTTATATGCCAGGTTCATGAGTAGACCTTGGGAAATTTCATGTAGATGTCTCCTCCTTTATTGTTAATCAGTTAAAGCTTCGGTTCCCTTTTTTAGTTCTCAAATCTAGGTATGGTTGTTCAGTGTTTAAAAATCTGTTTTGGTGAGATGTGAGTTATGTTGAAGCCTTTTTATTTTATTTTATTTTTATTTTTATTTTTTTTTAATTTAATACTTTATTCCATTTCACAATCCTGCATTGGTTTTGCCATACACTGACATGAATCAGCCACAGATGTACAAGGTCTCCCAAAGCCAAAGCCCCCGCCACCACTTCCCACCCCACACCATCTCCCCAGATCATCCCGTACACCAGCCCCAAGCATCCTGTATCCTGCATTGAACGTAGACTAGTGTGTTGAAGCCTTTTTAGATGTGCTGTTTTATGTTGTCTCCATTTTCTGGATTTGTATTTTTAGAAAAATGAGTTAGTAGAAAAGTAAATGCACTAGTATGTCTTTAGGCCTGGGGAGTGTGTTACAGTGTTTGTTAACTTCATAGAGGTTTGCTATAAGAAATTAAAGGGAATCATGCCACTTTTCAGTTGAGGGTAAGTAAAAAAATTCTTAGAAATTAAAAATGAAAGACTCCAAGGGTGAAGGAAGGGGAAAAATTTTAACTTCTTCTTTAAAGTCCTTTGCCAGGAAATTATAATTTTAGAGTACTTTCGGGCAGAGAGCCCAAACTGAGAGGAAATGGTTTGATAGAGTTGAAAAACAAGACTTTCATTTAATTATGAAGTCCTCTATCCATTGTAGACCACTTATTTTTTGAGTTGGATTTTAGTTCGTTCTAATGCCACTAAATTAACTAACCCCTCATAAATTTTCATACAGTTTTAAAAAGTAAATATACTATGAGATCATCAAATTATATCTGTCTTACTATTTAAGAAGTGATAATTGCTAGGAAAACATTTGAGAGCCAGAACTTTAGAGTCAGGTAGACCATGGTTCTTGGAGAAGGCAATGGCACCCCACTCCAGTACACTTGCCTGGAAAATCCCATGGATGGAGGAGCCTGGTGGGCTGCAGTCCATGGGGTCTCGAAGAGTCAGACACGACTGAGTGACTTCACTTTGACTTTTCACTTTTATGCATTGGAGAAGGAAATGGCAACCCACTCCAGGGTTCTTGCCTGGAGAATCCAAGGGGCAGCAGAGCCTGGTGGGCTGCCGTCTGTGGGGTCGCACAGAGTTGGACACCACTGAAGCGACTTAGCAGCAGCAGACCATGGTTCTAATCTTAGTTCTGCCATTTCCTGATGCAATGGTGGGTAAGTTACTTAAGTTTTTTAAGTCTCCGTATACTCACTTATAAAGTGGAGGTGACAATAGTACCTTCTCTTTGGGTTTTGTGAGGATTAAATGAAGTCTAAAAAAATTACGCAGAAGTCAGAGTACAGAACTCACTGAATGATACAAAGGTTAATGTTGTCAAGAGTTTAAACTTCCTTTAAGTTAGACTTATATTAATGTAGCTATACTTTTAATCAGTGTATTGTTTGGGATTACTGCAGTTAAGTCTAGTATTTTTCTAAGGATGGGAGTGAGAAGTTCTGAGTGTATAGAGACTAAATCCTCATGTTTTATCTTCACAATTTAAATGTAGGGAGAAAATGTAATTAAGTGATTGGTAAAGCATTTACTTCTGAAGAGTTTCTAAAGTGTTTTAGAAATGTGTCTGGCATTGCTGACATCTTTTGAAGAAAGACACAGTTTTCCACTGGAGTGCCAGGGAATTCCCATCTTTGAGACTTCATTGTGTTTGTCATTAGCCTGAATAGAAAGGCCTTTAAAGTTGATTTTTTAAAGAAAGCATTTGAATGCATTTTATTTGGTATTATAGTTATTCATTAAAGTATTCAATTTATGCTAAGTGTGAAGTGGACCCTGTTGCTAAGCCCCAGTAAGCAATCATGCTAGGTAGGGTTCAACTCCTGGTAAAATTACACGTGTCTTAATGAAGAAGAGGGCCTGGCTAGAGTGCAAATTCAGCAGCAGAGAGAAAACTCCCATATAGTCTTCAAGTGCCAGAATTATGTTTTGGATCTGTTGAGCCAGTTCCTTGGTGGGGGCCAGTACTAGTGCTTGGGTCTCCAACTGTTGCAGGATGGAAATAGCAAATGTGGCTTGTCTTGCCAGTACCTGACTGAGCTTGAGCAATTGTGTCATACGCTTTAATACCGGAATAATAGCTCTCTGCTGAATAGCTGATGGCTTCTCAGAATCGTAAGCATAGATGCCCTGAAGAAGAAACTTTTAAGTTCATGTCATCAGTTATCAACAATCCCATTCCAGTTGCTCCTGGTGACACCGTTAGGGTCTGTTCCCTCTGGGCCGCCACGTTCCCTGTTAAAATCTGCGGAGTCACCGGATCTGATCCGAAGAAGACTCTGCCCGACTGAAAAGCAGCAGTGCAACTGTAACATTAAGTAGGTGACTCAGAGGTTAAAGCATCTGCCTGCAGTGCAGGAGACCTGGGCTCAGTCCCTGGGTCAGGAGGATCCCCTGGAGTAGGAAATGGCAACCCACTCCAGTATTCTTGCCTGGAGAATCCCATGGATGGAGGAGCCTGGTGGGCTACAGTCCACAGGGTCGCAAAGAGTTGGACATGACTGAGCGACTTCACTTTCACTTTCTTTCACTCGTAGTAATACCTATAATGTAATCAGTAAAATACAGAGAAATTTGCCAGAAGGGAAAAAGACATGGAAAATGACAGAGCTGAAATGAGGTAGCAGGTGCTCTTTGAAGGTGGAACCTCTCTTTTCTCAAAGCTGGGAGTTTTCTCTCTGTTGCCGAGTTTGTACTCCAGCAGGTCCTCTTCTTCATAGTTAGTTTCCTAAGAGACCTAGAGAGCCTGTCCTAACTATTCTCCGCTAGGGAGCTAGATCTAGCAGTGCAGAAAGCCCTTCCCTTGTGTTTCTATTTACATGTCTCCGACCAAAACCCAAATAAAAATGGGCAAAAGATTGGAATAGACATTTCTCCAAAGAAGACCTGGGAGAAGACTGCTTTTTCCCACTTGTGTTAGCAATGATGTAATAGGTTATGTTCTTTCATACTGAATGAGATAGAAAGTCAATTGACAGAAAAGCCAGATTGTATTTTCAGTTATTTATTTGAAAAAGATAATTCTAGGGTATGTCTGCTAAAGCATGTAATAAACTGTATCTTGATAGCTCCATGAGAGAGAGATTTAGGGGGTGACTTGTTCTCCACAAAATTCACTGGCATCTGAGAGAGTGCATATTCTAAAGGACTCAGCCTTGAATAACTTTTTTTGGATCTGTGATTAAAAACATTTATGATGAAATTCTGAGGTGTTAAAAACCACAATATGTAAAGTACAGATGAAATTATACTCGTTATATTGTGTTTGCCAAGGCAGGAAAATAGGAAAATGTATTTGTATGTGTATCTATTTTAAGTTGGCTTCTAATTATGAAGTTTTCTTTTCTATCTGTAAGGGCTTTAAAAGCTGATGATATAAAAATTAAAATTATACCATAAACTGAAATGATCAGTTTTCATTTAAAATACCAGAAAGGGAAAGAGGAAATAAAGACAAACATGAATTGTTTACCAAAGTAAATCATGTGTTTTCACTTGACAAATACCCCTGAGACAATCTTTTTGCCTCAGTTAAATTAGTAACATTTCAGTTGTTCCACATGTTGAGAAAATAAGACATATGGACTAATAGAAAATTCTCATTAAGCTTTTACTGGATTCACTTGGGGGACCTATGACTTGTTTGCTCAAAGTGAGCCAGTTTGCAAGCCTACTTTAAGAAAATAATTATAACTCCCAAAGAACTGAATGGTGGTTAGATTACCTTTTGGCTTAGTGTTAAAGATTTGTTAGTATAATGCTCTCTGCATCACTGTGCTCATGTGTGGGGCTCATCTTCAGCTACTTTGTGCTTCCTTGTCCAAAAAGGACAGGAAGCACAGGGCAACATTGTGATGTTTTTGAAAATTTAAGAGGCTGACTTCTTTTTCTGGTAGGGATACACTCTTATCTTTCTTCCTCGTATCTTTCTTTGTTGTTGTTGTTCAGTTTGTGCGTCATGTCTGACTCTTTGTGACTCTGGAGTGCAGTGTGCCAAGCTTCCCTGTCTCAGTATCTCCTGGAGTTTGCTCAGTTTCCATTGAGTTGGTGGTTCTATCCAACCGTCTCATTCTCTGCTGCCCACTTCTCCTCTTGTCTTCAGTCTTTCTGAGTATCAGGATCTTTTCTGAAGAGTTGCCTGTTCATATCAGATGGCAGGAGTACTGAAACTTCAGCTTCAGCGTCAGTCCTTCCAGTGAATATTCAGGGTAGAGTTCTTTAAGGATTGACTGGTTTGATCTCTTTGTGGTCCAAGGATCTCTCGAGAGTCTTCTCCAACACCATAATAGGAAAACATCAATCCTTTGGCACTCAGCCTTTTTTTATGGTCCGGCTCTTGCATCTGTACATGACAGTATCTTTCTACTCTTCTCTTCTTTTCCTCATTCAGTTCAGTTCAGTCTCTCAGTCGTGTCCGACTCTGCAACCCCATGAATCGTAGCATGCCAGGCCTCCCTGTCCATCACCAACTCCCGGAGGTCACTCAGACTTACATCCATCGAGTCAGTGATGCCACCCAGCCATCTCATCCTCGGTGGTCCCCTTCTCCTCCTGCCCCCAACTCCTCCCAGCATCAGAGTCTTTTCCAATGAGTCAGCTCTTTGCATGAGGTGGCCAAAGTACTGGAGTTTCAGCTTTAGCATCATTCCTTCCAAAGAAATCCCAGGGCTGATCTCCTTCTTACTTTTATTTTATTTCTTTAACCCGGCCCATGTCTACAGCCATTCTTTTGCCGATATCTTTAACTTCCTTGTCTCATTGGTCTTCTGTAGCATCTGCCTTGCAAAAGGCCAAATTCTACTTTTCTGCCTTCTCCTTCCCTACCTTAAGACTTCTGAGCAATGCTGACGGGAACAGGAGTGCCACTGGTATTTAACCTCAGCAAGAGAAAGACTGTCATGGCCTCTAACCTCAAGAAGGTCTCAGGGCTATCTAGTAGTCCTGTTGAACTTTGTGAGATTTATTATTTTGTTTTTGTTCTCCACTCTGGCTATTTCAGATATAGTTGTGTGTCTTCAAATCTCTGATTTTGACTTCCTCACAACTGATGAATATTCCTCCTACTTCATAAAACAAATAGAAGCCAGTATAGGAGAACTCACTCACCTTTCCGTCATCAGCCTACTGTCTTACCTTAACTCTGCCTGTCTTTACCTCTTTTTATAATGTGAGAGGTTAGTATCTCCAACCCTCCAAGGTGAAGGCACCACAGTCCACCTGTGCTTTGTATAATTTCATGTAGCCTTTTCAGGGATAGGCTTTAGTAGTTATTCTTATTTCTTTATTTTCAACTTTTTCTTATTTTACTGATTCATTCCTAACAGCATTTATGCTTATTCAGGCATTCCTGATTTTTTTTTTTTTTTGCTTGTTTGGCTTTATCTTCTTTTTTCAACTCATGTTGTCAATCACTTGTCCTTTTCAGAAACTTCTAGTGTAGAGTGGTTCATAGTTGTCTCGACTTCTTCATTTTGTTCCATTATCTCAAACCATTGCAGTGCGGCTTCTGCCTCTGCTGCTCCACTTGAGTGGAACAGTTCCTTGCTCTTGCCGTGATCGCCGTGATCACCAATGATTTTCTTACCACTACATTTACTTTTTTGGCAAATTAATGTATTGCAGTGTAATTTGCATATGCTAAATGCACCCTTTTTGTTTGGCTTTTTGAGCTTGGCAATAATGATTTTGAGATATATTGAGGATATTAGATGTATTAGTAGTTTGTTAAGTTTTATTGCAGTGGAGTAGTAGTCCATTGTATGGATTTACAATAGTTTGTTTATTCATCCATGGGTTGCTGGACATTTGGATTTTTTTGGTCAGTTTTTGGTTGTTTTGAATAAGACAGCAGCCTTATTAAATATTTGTATTTAAGTCTTTGGTGGACAAACATTTTCATTTTTACTGATCAGTACCAGGAGTGGAATTGCTGGGTTGTATGAGATTGTGTCCATGAGTTATAGGAACTGCTGACTTGCTTTCTAAAGTGACTGCTTAATTTTTCATTTCCTGTATCAAATGTATGAGAGGTCTCCTTGTTCCACATTCTCACCAATATTTGTAATCTTTTTAATTTTAGCAATTTTTTTGTGTGGCTATGTGTTATCTTATTGTAGTTTTATTTTCCATTTCCCTAATGACTAATGATGTTGATCCTCTTTTAATGTGCTTATTAACCATTTGTTTGTGTATTTTTAATGAGGTGTCTGCTCAAAGTTTTTTTTTGACCGTTTTTATTTTTGAGTTTTTGTCTTATTGTTGAGTTATAAGATTTTTTAAAGTATTTTGGATACAATTCCTGTGTCATAGAATCATATATGTGAGTTTTGTTCTCCAGTCACTTAAATAGTTCTGTATCAGTGCTTATGTATGTTATGCGTGTACATGTGTATGTGTCTTGGATTCATGTGAAGATAGTACCCACAAAAACAAGGAAAATGACCCACTGTCAAGAGATGAAATAGTCAACAGAACCAGAATCAGAAATGATATAAATGTTGGAATTATCATACAGGGGTTTTGAAGATACAGGGACTACTGTTAAGTGTCTAGTGAAAGGTAGACAACACCTGTGAACAGTTAAGAGAATTTATCTGTGCAGTGGAAATTATTATTTTTTTAAAGAGTCAAATAGAAATGCTAGAGATAAAAGGTATAAAATAAAGAATTTAAGCTGGTTGATAGTATTGTTTGTCTTCTACATGCTTACTGATTTTCTGTAAACTTACTGTATCAATTACTGAGAGAGGAGTTGTTGAAATCTCCTGGAGTTATTTTGATTTCGTCCTTCTATCAGTAATTTGTTTTGTTTTATGTTTTGTAAGCTTTGTTTTAGGGTGCTTACACATTTAAGATTGTTATCTCTTGACAATAAATTGTTTGTCATTAGAGAATTTCCATGTTAGCCCTTTAGTAATAATTTCTCTGCAGTCTTCTTTGCCTGATATAATACACCACTTTAGTTTTGCTTTGATTAGTTTAACATGGCATCTGTGTTTGTATCTATAATATCTATATTTATCTTTCTGTCTATCTTTATCTCTGTCTTTTTGCTTTTAACCTCTTTTTTTTTGTAATCTTTTTTCTTAGTAGTTGCCCTAGGGATTATAGTATGTATCTTTATTATAGTCAACTTCAGATTAACCTGATTCCAGTAAGTTTGCTTCATTATAGCTCCATTTCATTTCTCCTCCTTTGTTCTGTTGTTTTTGTATATATTTTACTTAAATATGTTACAATTTCAACAATTCAGTATTGGAATTATTGATTTAAACAGTTATGTTTTAAAAGATGAATATATTATCTTTTGTTTATGTAAATATTTACCATTTCTTTTCACCCAAAAGTATTTCTTTTTTTTTTCCCACCCCCCACTCTTAAAAGTATTTCTTCTATTATTTATTTCTTGTAGACAAGTTCTGCTTGCAGCAGATTCTATTAGTTTCAGTTTATCTGGGAATATTCTTATTTCCCTTTCATTTTTGAAAGATAAATTTGCTGGATTTAAGGATTCTTGGATGACATTGTTCTTTTAACATTTTGAGTATTTCTTTCACTTCTGACTACCATGGTTTCTGATGAGAACTCAAGCTTTTAATCACATTCTTATTCTAATTCACGATGAGCCATTTTCTCTTGCTTCTTTCAGAAATTTCTTTTTGTCTTTCATCAGTTTGATTACAATGTACCTAGATGTGGATCTTTGTGTGTTTATCTTCATAATCATTTAGCTTCTTGTATGTGTAAATTATTGTTTTTCATCAAATTTGGGAAGTTTTCAGTCACTGTTTAAAAAAAAAAGCTTTTTTCTGCCTTTTGTTCACTCTTTTCTCCTGCGTGCTTGAGTTCTATGTCACTCCAGTCATGTCCGACTCTGCGAGCCTGTGGACGTAGCCCACCAGGCTCTCTGTCCATGGAGTTCTCCAGGCAAGAATACTGGAGTGGGTTGCCATTTCCTCTGCCAGAGGGTCTTCCTAACCCAGGGACTGAACCTGTGTCTCTTGTGTCTCCTGCATTGCAAGTGGATTGTTTACCACTGAGCCATCAGGGGAGCCTCTTTTTCTTCTGACATTCCCTTTATGAATCTCATAAAGGGATAATAATATCTTTTTAGGCTCTTGAGGCTATGTTGATTTTTCTTCACTCTTTTTTGCCAGAGGGTCTTCCTAACCCAGGGACTGAACCTGTGTCTCTTGTGTCTCCTGCATTGCAAGTGGATTGTTTACCACTGAGCCATCAGGGGAGCCTCTTTTTCTTCTGACATTCCCTTTATGAATCTCATAAAGGGATAATAATATCTTTTTAGGCTCTTGAGGCTATGTTGATTTTTCTTCACTCTTTCTGTTTTTATAGGAAAGATACTTTATTTAGTCATCTTCATGCTTACTGATTTTTTTCATGTGTCATCTCAGAAATGCTGCCAAACTCTTTAAATGTATTGTCTTTAAGGTGTTATATTTTTCATGTCCGAATTTTACATTTTTATTAGTTTGTGTATCACTATTGAGATTCTCTGTTTTTTGAATCATTTTCTTGGTGTTTTCTTTTAATTTCCTTAACACAGTTTCATTTTTTTGAATGTATTTAAAGTAGCTGCTTTGAAGCCTTTGTCTGCTGTATCCAATAACTGGACCTGCAGTGAGTCATTGTCTATTGACTGCTTTCTTTTACATTGATTGCTTCTATTTTGTTTTGTTGAGTGCTTTCCTAAGTATGGGTCACACTTTCCTTTGCAGGTTTCATAATTTTTTGTTTGTTTAAAACTGAACTTGTAAAATAATACATTGTAGGAACTCTGGTTTCTTTCCTCCCTCCCAGGCTTTTTTTTTTTTAAAACTTTCATGAACTTAAACTGTGGCATCTATCTCCCTGCAGTGCTTGGCTGGTAGTGCCTTTGCTCACATCTTTTATTGTTAGTTTTCTACCAGAGTTCTTTGGGACTGCCTTGCTCATCAGTGAATTGTGCAAAAGTTGTGGTCGAACACATTGTTCCCATATGACTTCCAGTCTCTGCTGATGTATATGTGTATGGGTTGGGGAGCACATTGAAACCTATAGCTTTGAAGTCTCTTTTGACTCTTACTTTTCACTAGGTCTGTTTTTTTTTCCCCATACAGTGTTTTTATTTCAGAACAAATTCATACACAGTTTCTGTAGAAGATTAGAAAATTTTATAATTCAACTTTGAATTACAAGCACAAAGGCATTATAAGCACACATCTCTAATAATCCTAAAAAAATGATGTATGATTATGGTAATGTGACACCAGATTGATTTTAAAACTATAGTCCTTAAGTATTAATACCTTAGAAATGACTCTTCATCATAGGAATTATTTTCACATTAAAAAATTACAGTATAGTTCATTTATTGTGTTTCAGATGTATAGCAAACTGATTCAGTTATACATATTTTTTCAGATTATTTTCCATTATAATTTACTGAAAGATATTGTATACAGTTCTCCATGTTATGAATAGAATATGTTGCTTATCTATTTTATGTATAAGAGTATTTATCTGTTAATTTCATACTCATAATTCATCCCTCTCCACCTCCCACTTTTTGGTAACTATAAATTGTTTTCTGTGTCTGAGACTCAGTTCCTATGTGTATATAAATTCATTTGTACTATCTTTTTAGATTCCACATATAAGTGATGTATCATATTTGTCTTTGTGTCTGACTTACTTCACTAGGCATACTGTTCTCAAGGTCTATTCATGTTGCTGCAGATGGCACTCTTTCATTCTTTTTCATGAATGATATTCCATTGTGTGTGTGTGTGTATAGGACAGTGATGTATTGATGGGCACCTGGCTTGTTTCTGTGCATGGCTATCATAAATAGTGCTGCTGTGAACATTGAGGTGCATGTATCCTTTTGAGGTTTCTTCTTTTCCGGGTGTGTGTGCCTAGGAATATATATCCTAGGGATTGCTGGGTCATATGGTAGCTCTATTTTTAGTTCCTTTAAGGAAGCTCCATACTGTTTTCCATATTGGCTGCACCAATTTACATTTCCATGAATAATGTAGGAGGGTTCCCTTTTCTCCACACCCTCTCTAGCATTTTTTATGTGTAGACTTTTTGATGATAGCCATTCTGACCAGTGTGAGGTGACACCTCAGTGTGGTATTGATTTGCATTTCTTTAATAATTAACAGAGTGGAGCATCTTTTCATGTGCCTGTTGGCCATCTGTATATCTTCTTTGGAGAAATGTCTGTTCAGGTCTTCTAGCCAATTTTTGACTAGGTTCTTTTTTTTTTTTAATACTGAATTATATGAATTGTTTGTATATTTTGGATATTAACCCCTTGTCCATTGTATCACCTGTACATATTTTCTCCTATAAGTTTTCTTTTTGTTTTGTGGATGGTTCTTTTGCCAGACAAAAGCTCTTAAGTTCCCTTGGTACTGTTTATTTTTGTTTTTATTTCTTTTGCTTTGGGAAATTGATCTAAGAAAATGTTGCTTTGTGTCAGAATGTTTTGCATGTGTTCTCTCCTAGGATTTTTATGGTGTCATCTTTAAACCATGAATTTACTTCTGTATATGGTACGAGAGTGTGTTTCATTGATTTACATGTAGCTGTCCAGCTTTCCCAACATTCCTTTTTGAACATACTGTCTTTTCTCCATTGTGTATGCTTGCCTCTTTTGTCATAGATTAGTTGATTACAGATGTATGGGTTTGTTTCTGGGCACTCTGTTCTGTTCCATTGCTCTATTATACATGTCTGTTTTTGTGTCACTACCATGCTGTTTTGATATCTGTAGCTTTGTAGCATAGTCTGAAGTCTGGAAAGTTTGTGCCTTCAGCTTTGTTCTTTTTCTTCAGAATTGCTTTGGCAGTTCTGGGCTGTTCTGTCATTTCACCTAAATTTTTGGATTTTTATTTTGTTATTTTACAGAAATCACTTTCAAATCAAGTGTCCTAAATCTTTTCCTGAATGTTTTCTTCAAGGTTGGGTCTTATATTTATGTCTTGTAGATTTGGGGTTAATTTTAAACATTTTTGTAAGGTAAAAGTCCAGCTTCTTTCTTTTGCATGTAGACATTCAATTTTCCCAGGATCATTTGTTGAAGAGACTGTCCTTTTCCCACTATGTAGTCTTGATACCCTTTGAAAATTATTTGATCTTGCATACAAGGATTTATTTCCGGGCTCTCTGTTCTGTTGCATTAGTTTGTGGTATTGATTTTAATCGGTACCACAGTATCTTGATTAGTTTTGTTTTGTAGTGTGTTTTGAAATCAGAAATTGGGAGACCTCTTACTTTCTGTTATCTCCTCAAGATTGTTTTGGCTATTTGGGACTCCTTGAAATTCTGGCTATTTGGGACTCCTTGAAATTCCATATGAATTGGAGGATTTTTTTTTCCTACTTCTGGAAAAAATAAAGTCATGGGATGTTGATAGAGATCGTGTTCAATCTGTAGATTGATTTAAACAAATTTCATATGAATTGGAGGATTTTTTAATTTCCACTTCTGGAAAAAAATAAAATGATGAGATGTTGATAGAGATTGCATTCAATCTGTAGATTGATTTAAACAGTATTAAGTCTTCCAACCAATCCGTAAGCATAGGGTATATGTCCATTTATTTGTATATTCTTTTATTATTTTTACTTTCAGCAATGTCTTGTAGTTCAGTTTATAAGTCTATTACCTCCTTAGTTCAGTCTCTTTCTAAGTACTTTTCCCTTTTTTATGCTATAAAAAGGAGATTGTTTTCTTAACTTTATTTTATTTCTGAGTATTGTTCATGTATTTGAAATGTAATTGATTTTTGGTGTTGATTTTGTATGCTGGAACTTTGCTGAAATCATTTATTAGTTATAACAGGTTTTTGTGTGTATATATGTAATGTTTAGAGTTGTATACATATGAGGTCATGTTGTTTGTGAAATGAGATAATTTTACTTCTTTTACAATTCTCCTTTGTTATTTTCTATTTCTTGTCTGATTTCTCTGGTTTGAATTCTGGTACTGTGTTGAATAGTAGTGACAAGAGTGGGCATTCTTGCCTTGTTCCTTATCTTAGAAGAAACGCTTTTAGTCTTTGACCATTCACTCTCTTGAACTTTTCATTATGTTGAGTGGTTTTATTTCTAGTTTGTTGAGTGTTTTTAGCAGTATGAAAGGGTATTGAATTTTGTCAGATGCTTTTATTTTGTCAGCTGAGATGATCATGTAGTTTTTGTTCTTTATTTTGTTAGTTGTTGATTTTCATTTGTTGAACTGTTCTTATATTCTGGGTATGGATTCTACTTGATCATAATATATAATGCTTTTAATGTGCTGTTGCATTTGGTTTAGTAGTAGTTGTTGAGTATTCTTGTGTCAGCATTTATTGGGAATATTAGTCTGTAGTTTTTGTTTTTCCATGTTGTATCTTTGTATGGTCTTAATATCAGAATAATATTGGCCTTAACAAATGAGTTTGTAAGTTTTCCTTTTTTCAGTTCTTTGGAAGAGTTGAATTCTTTGGAAGGAGTATTGGTGTTAATTCTTCCTTAAATGTTTGGTAGAATTCTCCAGCAAAGCCATCTAGTCCTGTGTTTTTCTTTGGTGAGAGGTTTTTGATTATATCTTCAGTTTCCTTACTGTTCACATTTTCTATTTCTTCACAATTCTGTCTTAGAAGATGTATCTTTCTAAGACTTTATCCATTTCTTTTAGGTTCATTGTTCATAGTATTCTCTTAGCAATAGTTTTTATTTCTGTGACATCAATTTTAATGTCTTCTTTGATTCCTAATCCTAGTTCTTGAGTCTTCCTTCTTTCTTTTTTCCTTTTTTCTTTCTTTCTCTCTTTTCTTAGTCTAGCTAAAGTGAAAGTGAAAGTCAATTGTGTCCGACTTATTGCAACCCCATTTACTGTAGTCCATGGAATTTTCCAGGCCAGAATACTGGAATGGGTAGTTTTTCCCTTCTCCAGGAGCTCTTCCCAAACCATGGATAGAACCCAGGTCTCCCTTATTGCAGGAGAATTCTTTACCAGCTGAGCCATAAGGAAACCTAGTCTAGCTAAGGGTTTGCCAATTTTGTTGGCCTCAAAAAACCAACTCTTGGTTTCAGTCTGCTTTATTGAGATACCAACACTCACTGTTCTGCAGACTTGGAAGCACAAGATCAGGGTGCCAGCATGGTCACATGCAGGTGAAAGCTTTCTTGCTGATTCATAGCTGGCCCTTCTGTGTCCTCATGTGGTGGAAGGAGCGAGGGAATTTTCTGGAGCTTTTTTCATAAGGCACTAATTCCATTCATGACAATTCCATCCTCATGACTTAAGCACCTCCCAAAAACCCATCACCTAATACCATCATCTTTGGGAGTTTGGATATCATCAATATATATTTTTTGGAGGACACAAATATTCAAACCATAGCAATTTTATTGATTTTTAAAATTTTCTTTTGTATTCACTTATTTATCTCTGTTCCAATCTTTACCATTTCATTTCTTCTATGAACTTTGAGTTTAATTTGTGTTTCTGGTCTCTTGATGGGTAAAGTTGCATTGTTGCTTTGAGATCTTCTTTTTAAATAGAAGAGATTGCTGCTATAAACTGCTTTCTTAATGTTGCTTTTGCTGCATCCCAGACGTTTTGGTATGTTGTGTTTTTGTTTGTCTCTAGGTATTTTCTTTTCTTTTCTTTTTTTTTTTTTTTGATGTGGACCATTTTTAAAGTCTTAGTTGTTTTACAGTATTGCTTGTGTTTTATGTTTTGTTTTTTTGGCCACCAGGCATGTGGGATTTCAGCTCCATAACCGGGTATCAAGCCCACAGCCCCTGTATTGGATGATGAATTCTTAACCGTAGGACCACCAGGAAAGTCCCTCCTGCCATTTTCTTAATTTCCTTGTGATTTCTTCCTTCACCCTGTTTTTGTTTAAGAATACACTGTTTAATGTCTACATATTTTTGGATTTTCCTGTTGTCTTTCTGTTATTGATTCCTGGTTTCATTCCATTTTGTTTGCAGAAGAAAACTTAAAGTATTCTTAAATTTTAAATAAAAGTTTTGTGGCCTAACATGCCATCCCTTTTGGAGAGTGTTTCTGTTCCTTGTGCATTTGAGAAGAATGTATATTCTGTTGTTGTTAAATGCGGGAAACTTTTTTCTCCCTGTTTTTACCTATATTTTTACTAGCTGTTGTTCTTTATTCTTCTGTATAGTTTTATGTTTCCTTTTGACATCACTTTCCTATAGCCTAAGGAACTGTTTTTAGCCATTATTGTTGTGAAAGTCAGCTCATAATGAATTTTCTCACCTTTTTTTGTTTGAAAATTTTTATTTCTTAGCTTTTGAGGGATATTTCCATTAAATATAGAATTGTATTTTGATTTTTGTTTTCTTTCATTACTTTAAGGAGTCACTGTCTTTTGGCTTGCTTACGATCTGACAAGAAGACTGTAGTCATTCTTGTCTTTATCCTTATTTAAGTAATAGGTCTTCTTCCTGGGACATTTAGTATTTAGCTTTTAGTATTTTCTTCTTCTACTGGTATACCTCTTAATGCCGGCAATTTCATTATAATACATCAGATTTGTCTCTCTGTGTGTATTTATCCTTTTAGATTTGGTTAGTTACTTGCATCTCTAGTGTTATTGTTTTTATAAAATTTGAAAAATGTTTGATCAGTTATCTCCTCCAGCCCTTTTCCCTCTTTTTTTCTATTTCTGTTTTTTAATATCTATTCTTCATTTCCGTGTAGGGCTCAGGCTTTTTATTTTTTCCTTTATTCTTAAAACATTTTTTTCTTCAAGTTATCTTTTGTGCTGTATTATCTAATCTGTTTAAGTCTTATCCAGTGAAAACTTTATTTCAAATAGTTTATTTTTTTCATCTCTGAAATATAAATTTAGCTCTTTTTCCTGTTTCCATTACATCTCTAAGTACATGGGACACGTTTATATTTGCTTTTTATAAGATTATTTTTGTTAATTCTACTGCTTCTGCTATTTCTGTGTCTAGTTTTATTTTGTGTGTGTGTGTGTGTTTTAATTGACTAAGTTTTCTCCTCTTTATGAGTCATAGTTCCCAGTTTTTCTTATGTCTAGTAATTTTTGATTGAATTCTTGACATTAAAAATTTTTACAATGTGGAGGCTAGATTTTAAGTTTTTGAAGTTTCAGGTATGCTTCTGAGATATTGAGGATTCAGTTTCAGATAACTGCAGTAAAGTGAATATTGCAACAGAGTGAATCACATGAACTTTTTGGTTTCCAAGTGCACAGAAAAGTTGTGTTTAAACTATACTGTTGTCTATTAAGTGGGCAGCAGTGTTGTCTAGAAAACAATGTAATAATATACCTTAATTGAAAATGCTTTACTGCTAAAAAATGCTGACCATCATCTGCTGCTGCTGCTAAGTCATGTCAGTCATGTCTGACTCTGTGCGACCCCGTAGACAGCAGCCCACCAGATTCTCCCGTCCCTGGGATTCTCCAGGCAAGAACACTGGAGTGGGTTGCCGTTTCCTTCTCCAGTGCGTGAAAGTGAAAAGTGAAAGTGAAGTCGCTCAGTTGCGTCCAGCTCTTTGCGACCCCAATGGACTCTCACCAGGCCTCTCCATCCATGGAATTTTTCAGGCACAAGTACTGGAGTGGGGTGCCATTGCCTTCTCCAAACCATCATCTGAACCTTCAGTAAGATGTAATCTTTTTGCTGGTGGAGGTTCTTGCCTTAATGTTCATGTCTGCTGACTCATCTGGGTGGTGGTTGCTGAAAGTTGGGATTGCTATGGAAATTTCTTAAAATAAGACAAGAGTGACGTTTTCCACATCAATTACTCTTTCTTTCCCAATTTGTCTGTAGCATGCAGTGCTGCTTGATAGCATTTTACCCACAGTAGAACCTCTTTCAAAATTGGGGTCTGTCCTTTTAAACATTGCTACAGTTTCATCAATTAAAGTTTATGCCATATTTTACATCCTTTGTTGTCATTTCAACAGTCTTTGTAACAGCTTCATCAGGAGTAGATTCTGTGTCAGGAAATTACTTTCTTTGCTCATCCATAAGAGACAACTCCTCATCTGCTTAAGTTTTATCATGAGCTTACAGCAGTTGAGTCACATCTTCAAGTTCCAGTTCTAAATTCTAGTTCTCTTCTGTTTCTATCACATCTGCAATATTTTCCTTCACTGAATCTTGAACCCCTCAAAGTCATCCATGAGATTTCTCCTCAATTCTTTCAAACCATTGTTGATATTGATATTTTGACCTCTTCCTTTGAATCATTAATGTTCTTATGATTGGTGAATCCTTTCCAGAAGGTTTTCAGTTTACTCTGCCCAGAACTATCAAGGGAATCACTGTCTGTGGCACTTACAGCTTTATGAAATACATATCATAAGGCTATGTATGAAATATATATATAAGTATTAATACTTGAAAGTTGAAATTGCTCCTTGATCATAGGCTGCAGAATGGACATTGTGTTAGCAGGAAGGAAAACAGTATTATCTTTGTGCATTTTCAAAGAGCTCTTGGGTGACCAAGTGCATTGTCAATGAGTAGTAATGTTTTGAAAGGAATCTTTTTTTTCTGAGCAGCAGGTCTCAAGAGTGGGCTTATAATATTCAGTTGTAAAACAGATGTATTGTCATTCAGGCTTTATTATTCTACTTACAGAGCAAGGGCAAAGTGGATTTAGCATAATCCTTAGAGACCCTAGGATTTTCAGAGGGTAAATGAACATTGGTGTCAACTTAAACTCACCACCTTCATTAGCTCTTGCCCTGTGAAGCTTTGAAGCCAGGCGTTGATCTGGCTCTCTAGCTGTTTAAGTCCTCAGTGGTATTTTCTTACAATATAAGACTGTTGTATCTCCACTGGAAATCTGTTGTTTGGTGTTGTCGTTCAGTCTCCAAGGTGCATTAGACTTTTTGTGACCTTGTGGACTGCAGCATGCCCAGCTTCCCTGTCCTTCACTGTCTCCTGGAGTTTGCTTAGACCCATGTCCATTGAGTTGATGATGCCGTCCAACCTTCTCATCCTCTGTTGTCCTCTTCTCCTTTTGTCCTCAGTCTTCCTGAGCATCAGGGTCTTTTCCAGTGAGTCTGATCTGCATTGGTGGCCAAAATATTGGAGCTTCAGCTTCAGCATCAGTCCTTCCAATGAATATTCAGGACTTATTTCCTTCAGGATTGACTGGTTTGATCTTCTTGTAGTCCAAGGGACTCTCAGGAGTCTTCTCCAGCACCACAATTCAGTAGTATCAATTTTTTGGTGCTCAGCCTTCTTTATGGTCCAGCTCTCACATCCATACATGACTACTGGAAAAACCATAGCTTTGACTAGATGGACCTTTGTTGGCAAAGTGATTTCTCTGCTGTCTAGGTTTGTCATAGTTTTTCTTCCAAGGAGGGCTTCCCTGATAGCTCAATTGGTAAAGAATCCACCTGTGATGCAGGAGACCCCTGTTCAGTTCTGGGTCAGGAAGATCCGCTGGAGAAGGGATAGGCTACCCACTCCAGTATTCTTGGGCTTCCATTGTGGCTCAGCTGGTAAAGAGTCTGCCTGCAATGCGGGAGACCTAAGTTTGATCCCTGCGTTGGGAAGATCCCCTGGAGAAGTGAAAGGCTACCCACTTCAGTATCCTGGCCTGGAGAATTTGATGGACTTTATGGTCCATGGGGTCGCAAAGAGTTGGACATGGTTGAGCCACTTGCACTCACTTCACTTCTTCCCTGGAGCAAACATCTTTTAATTTCATGGCTGCAGTCACTATCCACAGTGATTGTGGAGCCCCAGAAAATGAACTCTGTCACTGTTTCCACTTTTTCCGCATCTGTTTGCCATGAAGTGGTGGGGCCGGATGCCATGATCTTATTCACTGTAGGTGCCTGCATCTTGCCGAATCTTCTGTGTAACTTGCTGCAGCATCTGCATGAGTGCTTTGTACTTCACCTTGCACTCTCATCTCATATGGAGATGGCTTCTTTCCTTAAAACCCATGAATCACCCTTTGCTAGCTACAGGCTTTACTTTTGCGACTTCTTTACCTTTCTCTGTCTTCATAGATGGGTTTCCCTTGTGGCTCAGCTGGTAAAGATTCATAGATGTGAAGAAAATCAGGGCTTTGATCTGGATTAAGCTTTGGTTTAAGGTAATGCTGTGGCTCGTTTGATCTGACCAGACTACTAAAACTTTCTCCTTATCAGCAGTAAGGCTGTTTTGTTTTCTTATCATTTGTGTGTTCACTGGAGTAGCGCTTTAACTTTTCTTCAAGATCTTTTCCCATATGGAACTTTTCCCAAATGGAACTTTTCCCGCTACGGAGAACAGTATGGAGATTTCTTCAAAAAGCTAGGAATAATCTACCATATGATCCAGAAATCCTACTACTTGTCACATACCCAGAAAAAGCCATAATTCTGAAAGAAGACACATGTACCTGAACATTCATTGCAGCACTGTTTACAATAGCCAAACATGAAAGCAACCTAGGTGTCCATTGACAGATTAATAGATAGAAAGCTGTGGTATCTATATGCAATGGAATATTACTCAGCCACAAAAAGAAACACATTTGAGTAAGTTCTGGTGAGGTGGGTGAACCTAGAGCCTGTTATACAGAGTGGAGTAAGTCAGAAAGAGTAAAATAAATACTGTATATTAACATACATACATGGAATCTATTAATATAAACATTGTACTGATGAACCTGCTTGCAGGGCAGCAATAGACATAGGGAACAGACTTACAGACACAGCGAGGGGAGGAGAGGATAGGATACTTGAGAGAGCAGTACTGAAACATGCTCATTACCGTATGTGAAGTAGATGGCCAGTGTGCATTTGCTGTGTGACTCGGGGATTCAGCTGATGCCCTGTGACAGCCTAGAGGGATGGGAGGCGGGAGGGAGTTTCAAGAGGGAGGGGGCGTATGTGTATCTAAGGCTGATACATGTTGATGTATGAAAGAAACCAACACAGCTTCGCAAAGCAATTATCCTCCTATTAAAAATAAAAACAAACAACAAAAAAGAACTTTTCCTTGGCATTCACAACTTGGGTGACTGTTTAGCACAGGAGGCCTGGCTTATGGCCTGTCTCAGCTTTTGACAAACCTTCTTTACTAAGTTTAATCATTTCTAGCTTTTAATTTAAAGTGAGAAATGGGTGACTCTTCTTTTTGCTTGAACACTTGGAGGTGTTTTAGAGTTAGTAATTGGCTAATTTCGATATTGTTTTATCTCAGAATAGGGAGGCCTGAGGAAAAGGGAGAGTGATGGGGAATGGCCAATTGGTGGAGCAGTCAGCACAGATAACATTTATTAGGCTCATATGGGTGCCGTTCATGGAACCCCAAAACACACTGCAATGTTTAACATCTAAGATCATTGCATACAGATCATTATAAAAGCATCATAATAATGAAAAAATTTTAAATATTGTGAAAATTACCAAAATGTGCCATGACACAAAGTGAGCAAATGCTGTTGGAAAAGTGGTGCCAGTAGTTTTGTTACAGGCAGGGTTCCAACAGACCTTAACTTTGTAACAAAAAACCTCAGTATCTGTAAAACATAAAAGAAGGTATGCCTCTATAGACTTGTTCTAGGAGGCAGTTAAGTTACCGTGTAGATTGGCTCAGTGCTTTTGAAGCCGTTTTTAAGCTCCCTTTGGGAAATCTAAGTAGCCTTTGGGCTTCACTGCTGGCTCAATCAAGAATCTGCCTGCAATGAAGGAGATGCAGGAGATACAGGTTCAGTTCCTGGATCAGGAAAAGCCCCTGGAGGAGGGCATGGCAACCCACTCCAATATTCTTGCCTGGAGAATCCGTGGACAGAGGAGCCTGGTGGGCTACAGTCCATAGGGTTGATAAGAACTGGGCAACTGAGTGTGCACGCAAAGTAGCCTTTATGCTTTGGTAATGCGGTCTCTCTCGTAAAACAAAGCTGTTCTGGGATGTACTCTCATAACTATTGTTGGTGGGAAAGATTCTCAGCCTTGTGTGATCTCTGGGAATTGTTCTTTTTAAAAATCTTTTTTTTTTCTCCTTAGGAAATCGATTTTGTTGGGCTTTGTAGCATGTTTTTGTAAGCATGTACAGATTGGCATCTAGCTAAATAGTCAAGGGAACTGTTCGGTAGATTGGTGGACTTCTTTCTCAGTATAGCTCTTTTTTCACAGGTATTCTGTAGTGTAAATTTTATTTGCCTTGCCTCTCCAAACTCTCACCTTTGTTTCTTTAACTCAGCAAAATTGCTGGGCTCTTTGAGTTCCTGTCAGCGTGCTACATTTTAGATGTAAAGCCTGGGCAATAGCAGGGCTTTTCTTATCTCTTTTCCTTTTCTTATGGATCACAGTCCTGAAATGTCTGATATCTAATGTATGAAAATAGTTTCCCATAATTTTTTTCTGAGTTTTTTAGCTGTTTACAGCAGACAGATAATATCCTCTTACTTCCTTGTAGTCAGAAGTGGAAGTCCTGTAATGGACACTTTCAAATTTTTAAGTTGTTTGAACTTTCAGTAGCATTCTTGAAAGTGGTCAAGTACTACTTTCTTGTCCTTATGACCTCATTTCTTAATTATTTATGTTTTCCTGGGGTCGTTTTTCTCTTTGATCCTATTTCTTCTTAGACATTTTCTTGATGGCTTTATCCCTTATCACACCTTTAGTCTTCGTCTGTGTGCTGTGTGTGTGTGTGTGTGGTGTGTGTGTGTGTGTTTGTGTTAGTCACTCAGTTGTGTCTAACACTTTGCAATCCCATGGACCATAGCCCACCAGGCTCCTCTGTCCATGGAATTCTCCAGGAAAGAACGCTGGAGTGGGTAGCCATTCCCTTCTCCAGGGGATCCAGGAACCTGGGTCTTCTGCATTGCAGGTAGATTCTTTACCATGACACCCCAAAAAATGATGTTGCTGATTCAGATCTCTCCTGGGATTCATGTAAACAGTTGGTTATTAGAAATATACATTTGGATGAGTGGAGGAGTTAAACCCAACACGTTCCTCTTCAAGCTTTTTTCCGGTGTTCTTTAGTTTGGTAAATAACGTTACATCAGTCATTTGCTTAAACTGAAGGCTTAAGAGGCATTCTCAACTTCTGTCTTTCTTGCATCCCTGCATATTTAATCAAAACCACTTTCTATTGACTGTGCCTCCTCAATATCTTGATTAGCTTATCTTCTCTCAGTTCTTATAGCCACTGCTACTATATTCTTTGCATCCATATTTTGAACAACCCCCTGCTAGTTTCCCTTCTCTATTATTACTTATTGCATGTCCTTCCTCTTGATTACAGTGGGGTGATCTTTTAAAAATAGAGCTCCTTAATATGGTTTACAAGACTCTTTTTAACCTATTTTTGCCTCAACATCCTGACCACTTTTACTTTATTCGTATGGAATTACTTTTGGTCTGTCAACCATGTATAACGTCTCTCACTTCTTGTTTGTAGATATTTCAGCCCATGCCATACTGTGGATAACTTTTTAAAAATTTTAATTTAATTGGAGGCTAATTACAATATTGTATTGGTTTTGCCACACATCAACATGAATCTG